>PVJN01007586.1:0-69027 GCA_004026805.1 Lasiurus borealis | reverse complement strand
ACACACACACATACACACACACACACACACACACACACACACACACATCTCATGAGCAGAAATGAAGCCCGGTGACCCAGGATGCTGATCTCCAAGGGCCTCACAGACCCCACTGGAAGCCTCTTACTTCCTTAGTTAAATATTTACTCAATTAAATATTCAAGAGTATGGTCAAGTTAAGTGATTTATTAGCTCCAGCACACGAGGTCCCCTGTCTCTGTTGTATAAAAATATTTATGATTATTTAATGACATTTAATGCCAGTAATTAGTTGTTCATTAATGTCTGAGAACTTGAACTTTTCTCCTTCTGACTCCTGTGAGAACAAATCATTTTTCAATTAACCAAAATTTTCAATGCCAGCATTGTGAGGAAAAGCTCACCGTTTTCATCAGATTTATGATCTCACACTGATATGCCATCTACAATAATGTGAAGGTGTTAAATTTGTAGTTGGGTGATTAAGCCTAGCCATAAAAGGATAAGTGATAGAGATTCTACAAGTTTTGAAAATACGTTGGAGAAACATGTTACCTGAAGGGGGGGTATTTCTCAATTGATTCTCTTATGTGATTTCAGAAGAAAGAAAACTTTAAACTTATTTTTTTTAAAAAAACTACTATAGTCGAAACCGGTTTGGCTCAATGGATAGAGCGACGGCCTGCGGACTGAAAGGTCTCAGGTTTGATTCCAGTCAAGGGCATGTACCTTGGTTGCCGGCACAGCTCCAGTGTGGGGCGTGCAGGAGGCGGCTGATCGATGTCTCTCTCCCATTGATGTTTCTAGCTCTCTGTCCCTCTCCCTTCCTCTGTAAAAAAACCAATAAAATACATAAAAATAATAATAATTCACAGAAATAGATATGGAGTGTCATCAAATGAGAAATCCAAAGGACTGAGCAAGGCAGATGGGGAGAAATACTTACACACTTTTCCAGCAAGAGAGAAAAAGAGATGGTGCTTTTAGTAAGAAAATAAATACCAAACTCATCACCCTTACTGTTAAGCTAATGGTTACTATAGTCTGAGTTTGAAAAGTTCATTTTGAGTGAATGTTGAAAAGCACTCAGCAAAATCTCAGTAGAAGAGCTTTAGAATCACACAACCTTCAGCCCTGGGATTCGTGACAACTCCCTCCCTGCAGGATGCAGTTCCTCCTTGGAATCAGAATGGCGTGCCTCCTGAAAAGGATCTCTGGGGGAGTCCTGAGCTACTTTGGGGGGAAATGCCAAAGACATTATCAAGGTCCACTGCTCCTCTTCCCCACAGCTAGAACACCTCAGCTTTTCTTAACAGCGCTATTTTGCCTTCCTCAATACTTACTAATGCTGAAGACTTAGCGACCTATTTAAATTCTGCTCATTATCCATGCCTATCAACTGGTTAATAACACTACCTTCCTGGTGGCAGAGTTGTGATGATTAAATAAGTAAACAAAATAACACAATTACAGCAGTGTCTGGCTTAAATAAAAATTTTAGTAGTGGCTATCACATTAATATCATTATCATTTTCACCATAAGTACAGTGGTACCTCGAGATACGAGTTTAATTCGTCCTGTAACCTTGAGGCGTGGGAAACTGGTAGGTCGTGTGCAGCCAGCTGACCCGCGTGATTACTCGTATCTCAAATGTTGCTCGTATTTCAAAGCAAAAATCGCTTGCTCAACGGTTCTTATCTCAAAAATCTCGTATGTTAGGGCACTCGTATCTCAAGGTACCACTGTATCATTATCACTGTGATGGTCAATCATAACCATGCATTCTGAGCTACTCAGACTTCCTCCACCATGAAATGGTGACCTAGCGACCCCGCCTAGCTCCTCTGGACCACTGAACCTGACTCTGTGACCCTTTGACCCATACCCGATGTTTTGTACTGCCTTGTTTTTTGAATCCATGAGAGATGGTTTCTATATTATTTCTAAATTCATCCATTCAAGGTGAGTCCTGGGATGATGGCTCATTCCTTGATTTACATTCAAATTTGAATCTCTCTTTCCTCAATCATTTTTTTAATGTTGAGTTCATTTTGACACTACATTTCAATGAAGTTGGTGCTAATGATCTTTCCTTGATGTTTCTACTAGCAAAGCATGTGTTTGTACTCAGAAATATTCTCATTGGGCTAGCCTGTAGATCATCCTGAACTTACTTGTTTGTTTTATATATATTCATTTGACCAAGGGTAGGAAACATGACATAACAGTATTAATTTCAGGATGATGAGCAAAGAGTAAATTTCATTTTTTTAAAAAATGAGTGAAATGTCACTAAGAAATACTAGCAAAAGGGATACTTATCTTTGAGGACAGGCAAGGGTGGAAGGGTAAGAAATCAACCAAAGAACTTGTATGCCTATAAACCTAACAATGGACACTGACAATAGGGGGCTAAGGTCTGGTCTGGGGGTAGGGGTTGGCTGGGACAGGACAGAGGGGGGAAAGGGGACATACATAATATTTTCAACAATAAAAAAAAATTTTTTAAAGAAATAAAGGTGAAAACAACTCAAAGGCATGTGCAGAAGAAGCAAGAATAGCCTTGAGCTTTGAAAGTAGAGAGATTTTTTTACAGATGAAACATTCTCTAAGACAGAATTTTTCCATAATGAAGAAAATGATGAAGCAGAAAAAATAAAGAAAGGGAGAGGTAGAGCTACTTAAGAGCAATATTAATAACTCACTCAGGGGCATCTCACATGAAGAATCCTAGGTTCAAAGTTCTGAGTTTATTCATCTCCCTTTCGGAGCTTTATGCTAAACTCTACCTTTCACATCAAATTACAAAATAAATTTTGAGTAGAGGAGTAATGGGAAGCCAGGGCAATATCTCCCTTCCATAAATAATCATTTTACTAATAGCATTTTCTTTGATGAATCCTTCTGTTTCTATGACTCACCATTTTCCTCAAGACAAATCTCTAAACCTTAAAAGTATGGCAGTTTTATCATTACTATATGGAGGACACTTATTCAACCTATTGTGAATGAAGGCGTCTAGTCTGATGCCCACCTCCTTCCTTAGGCTTCTCTGTCTCAAACACCGCTCAGCCATGAAAAACACCCTAACCATCAATTCAGATCTGGAATAAATTATATTGTGGAATTTGAAATGATACATGTGTTTATAAAGGATTGAATTCTATTGAGAATTCTTTCTCCATACTGAGTATTTGAATGTATATGTTGAAAAGTATATTTTTTCCTATGCAGGGGTATGTACATAGCAATATTAGTCATGGGCACTTGGTAGAAAATACATTTTTTGTTGAATGAATGATCTACACTAATAAAAGAGAAAGATGCAAATTGATCATACCTTCGCAATGCCCACCAGCCAATCAGGAGTGAGTATGCAAATTAACCCAACAAAGATGGTGATTTAGTTTGCATACACAGATGCCGAGCAGCTGGGGGTAGGGCGGGACTCTTGCATCATTGTCAAGGTGATGACACAGGCGTTCCGAACCACCCTAGCAGCTCAGGGCCTCTGGGCAGCATGGGAAGGCGGGGCCAGAGCAGAAAGAGGTGACTCTGGGGCCAGAGCTGAAAGGTGGTGCCAGCAACCAGAGAAAGGAAGGCCCATTCCTGCACAAATCTTCATGCATCAGGCTTCTAGCTGAATAAATAAAATGACAGTAACCAGAAGACCAAATCCACATGCAGAAGAATCTTTCAAGTTTCTTTATTAGCTGGGTTCAATTATTATTTTACATTGACTTTCATTAAAGTTGTCTTCTCTGTGGTATCAGGTTTAGAATAAGGCCAAAGCATAACTGTCCTTGTTCAGATTCCCCAAGAAGCAGGCACAATGCCAAGGATTTGTGTGTGAGTTACACAGGGGTGCAACCAAGAAAAAACAGGAAGAGAGTGAAAGAGAAAGAGAAGATGCTCGGCAGGGGATGGTTTTAGACATCATCCTGGCCTTCAGTCTGGGGCTGCAGGGGGGACTTGAGCACAGTGGCATTGCAGAGTTTGTCCTTCCCGAAGCAGGGGAGCTGGGCTTTCACGGTCCTTCAGGAGTGACTCACAATTCTCCAACTGCAATTAAACTCCCAGGCACTGCTGCCTTCTGGTTTGTCAGATCAAAGTAGTTCCTACAGGACAAAGGTAGTCCTCCAAATAGACGCAGGCACAAACCCTTAGGGCAGTGGTTCTCTAATGCTGTGACCCTTTAATACAATTCCTCATGTGGTGGTGACCCCCAACCATAAAATTATTTCCGTTGCTACTTCATAACTGTAATCTTGCTACTGTTATGAACTGTAATGTAAATATCTGATATGCAAGATGTATTTTCATTGTTACAAACTGAACATAATTAAAGCATAGTGATTAATCACAAAAACAACATGTAATTATATATTGTGAAATATTTATTTCTAATTACAAATAAATGAAATTTTGTCTTGAATCGTGGTGTAGCATGGGCAACAGTCTTCAGATAACAACAGTAAACTACATTGCTACATTTTGCTACACCGAGGAGTGGTGTGTTGGTTCCTAAGACCATGGAAAATATATGTTTTCTGATGGTCTTAGGCGACCCCTGTGAAAGGGTCCTTCGACCTCCAAAGGGGTCGCGACCCACAGGTTGAGAACCACTGCCTTAGGGTAAGTACACAAAATGCAGGATTTACCCACATAGCTGGTAAAGGAGATCTGGGGACATCAACAGCATTTGCTACAACATGTAAAACAAATGAGAAAAAACACTACTGTGTTAGGAAACAGAGCTGAGTTTAAGTCTTCCTAAGAAGTTATAACCTATGTCACATTAAGCAGTGTCCTGTATCTCCTTGATCCTTGATTTCCTCATACGTAAAATGCATATGATGGTAAAGGTTACCCCATGTCTATAGGACTAAATCAGAAAATACAGATGAAGCCATGTAAAGCTTCTGTATAACACACAATAAATGTCTGTGATCATCACCATTGTCCTCACTGTCCCAAAAGAACATTCTTTAGTAAACCTCAACATTTAGACATTTCCTTAATGCCTAAATTCCAGGGCGTCTTATTTTTTATCCCTGGTTCTAAAGTATTTATCCAACCCAATTCTCAACCTGAGGAACTATTGTAGCTCTCCTCCTCCTCTGTTCTATCCTTCTCTCCCACATTTGTCTAACCCTCCTGTGTGTGTTCCTCTTGACCTTGGCTTTGGAGCCAGCCAATGCATTCTTTAGCCAACGTTGGGCTGATTCCAGGGAGGAGAATAGATCCAAAACTAATGGATGTTGTCGGTTATCCACATTCTGTAATTAATGGGACTATTGCCAGCAACTCTGAAGACCTGCCAGAAAGCCAGACTTTTCTGAAAAAGACTGTTGGCAGCAACGACGCAGGGATGACCAGGCTTTCTTAAAAGGCAGCAATGGGGAGACTGCAAAGACAGATCCACTGCGATTCAGAACTGCTGAGGGTCTGGAACTACTAAGATATGGTTACAAGTGTCCTAGATGGTCTCAAGTGTCTTAGATGGTAAATTTCTGATCCAAGGAAGGAGGCTGTGAGGTGAGTAGTATGTTTTCAGGGAAACGTTTTATGAGCATCTGACGTACTGAACAAACTGGCAACAGAGAGCGAGCTTGAAAGTAAGTCTCCCAAATGCCTTGACAGGCCTGCCATTAGTCCCACCCGCTTGGGATAGAAGAATAATCCATCTCTTTGGTATTTAGAAAGTCAAGAACATCCCCATTTAACACCTTAAAACACTTTCTGAGGAAGGCCTGATTTTTAATTACAAATATGTAGTTATGTACATGACAAATATTTTAATTACAAATATGTAGTTATGTACCTGACCCTAGTCCTCAAGAAAAAGGACTCCAGCCCAGATGGAAGTGGCTCAGTGATGGAGTGTGGACCAGGAACCAAGAGGTCATGGTTTGAATCCCAGTCCGAGTACATTCCTGGGTTTCAGGCTTGATCCCCAGTAGAGGACATGCAGGAGGCAGCCGATGGATAATGTTCCTCTCCCATTGATGTTTTGATCTCTCTATACCTCTATTTTTCTTTCCCTCTCTCTTAAAAAAAAATAACTAACAACATATATTTTTTAAGTGTAATTAAAAGAAGAACAAAAAGACAAAGGATTCCAGTGAGGCACGGGGTGACTCAGCAGTGAAAACATTGCCCTCTAGCACTTGGCACTGCTGTTGCCAAAATGCCCAGTGATGCCACAATTTGAAGATAATGGGAATGAAAACTCCATTATTCACATCCCTAGAGAGATCATGCTTCACATCAGAGAGAAGAAATTAGTTTGGTTTATTCTTCTCTCATCCAATTGATGTATTTAACAGACTCATCAATTACCCTAGGATGCCAGTTTAATATAAAGATTCTTTTCTTGGAGGCACACCAATTGAATATGTATCGGATTCCACATGACATTTCATTCCTATTTCTTTGCTCATCTGCGCTTCCAACTTGGCAGAGGGGATCGAGGGGATAATCACAGTTGCACCAAATCCCCTTGTCTTGAGGGCGAGAGCACTAAAACTTGAAGCCAATCTTGAACGCTCATACGGGCACACGCGGCTCCAAATTGTAAATGCGGTAGAGCATTAAATGAATAATGCATTGGAGCACAAAATATTCGGTGCAGGGCGGATTACTCCTGGCTGTTTGAGAAAGGCGGGGCGGGAAGGCACCCATCTTTTCATAAAATTCTCCCCCGATGAGGAGTCTGTGCAGCTTCGTGATGATAAGCATTGCAAGCTTGCCTCTTGCTCCTTCACAGACTAACAGCAAAGATAAAAGGGATATAAAGATTTCAATTCGTGATAGCAGAAGTTTTGCAAGACCCGCTGTGACAAGAAATCAACATGTCTTCGTTTTTGACAACTATATGCCTCCCACACTGTGCTTAGTGCTGAGAGGGGAAAAAAAAACACTATCTGCTTTCAGAGAGAATAATCTATCAGAGAGGATGAGACTATAATGTAGGCAAAGCAGAGAGAAAAGGAGTCCGCTAGAGTGAAAGGATACAGGACGTGATGAAGTGGTCAGAAAATATCATGGGAAGAAGGAGAGACATGACAAAATGCTCTTAATCCAGATCAGGAAATTCTCTTGTCTGAAGCCAGGTCATGTAAAGGCTAGGGGCACAGGACATGAAATCCGTGCCCTCTGGCAATCTGGGAGCCCTCAGGGGCTGTCCAACTGATGGCTTAGGCCCGTTTCCCTAAGCTGACAGTCTGACATCCCTAGCGGGAGAGGCTCTGCCACCACCGCTGGCTTCTGGCTGGGAGGGGGGGGAGAGGGCGGGGGCTTGCCCTGTCTGAGCACACTGACCACCAGGGGGCAGCTCCTGTGTTGAGTGTCTGTGTGCATCACAGTGACAGGTTTTTCTGCTGTTCAGCCGATTTGCATATTAGCTTTTTATTATACAGTGGTACCTCGAGATACGAGTGCTCTAACATATGAGATTTTTGAGCCGTAGAGCGAGCGATTTTTGCTTTGAAATACGAGCAACAGTTGAGATAGGAGTAATCAAACGGATTGGCCAGCTGCACATGACCCACCAGTTAACCGCCACTCGAGTATCTCATAGTTTCCCACGCCTCAAGGTTATGGAACAAATTTAAACTCGTATCTCAAGGTACCACTGTATAGGATGATTACATCACTGATGGGAAAAACAAGTTTCTTAAGCTGGCACCGAGGTAGAGTAGAGGCAAGCCCAAATTCCAACTTCAATTGTCTCATTTAATTTTCCTGCCAAGGGATCCTCAGTGAATGGGGGATGTGTCCCTTCATGGCTATGTAGTACGGGCACTCCCATGCGGCTCTTTGTGTAGGCAAATCTGTAAGGAGTCAAGGATCCCCAGAACCAATGCTTTCCCCGGTCCCTCCATCTTTCCAAATCACCCTCATCTGTCAGAGCACAACCCAAGTTCTGCTTTCTCCATGAAGCCTTGTTAACTCGCTCAGTCCTTTGTTGCTTATTCATGTTTCAAATGTTCATTTTGCTTCCTCCAAGTGGACTGCATTATATATTTTAAAATAGAGTCTGTGCATGACAAAATAATATTCCATGTTTATCAATCCATTATGATTTCCCTAATAGAAAAGGGAAGACTAAATTTTCTTGCCTCTAGTTCAACTCATTTGATTACCTTTAGCCAAAAGAATATGAGCAAAAATGATGTTCACTATTCCCAAGCCTGAAATCTGCCCATTTATGATTTTCTAGTATCATTCCCTTGTCCACAGAGAAACCTTTGCTGATGATACCCATTCCAAAGCTAGAAGAAGACTAGATCTATAAGTGAATTCTTGGAGAAGAAATACTCAAAAGTATACCCTGACAGCAAATCTCTCAGAAATATGAGGAAAAAAATACAATACTATTACGGCAAATCACTGAGATTCTGTGATCATGTATATAGTAACTAGTACTTATTATCCTGTTTAACATAGCAGATTGCTTTTAAATTTTTAAAATCTTTCATGGAAGTATCACATACAGCATGGGGCAAAGCTAAGTTTATAATTGTGACTACACCAAACACAAGAGTTTATTCTTGTATTATTATTTTTTAATGATTGTATTATTTTCCATAAGAACAACTGTAAACCTACTTTTGCCCAATACTGTATTTGACCATCTCTGTAGCCTTACATTTTAACTCAGTTTATTGAAGTTTCGTTTACTAGTATATGTAGAAAATGTAGTTTCAGTGGACAGTCCTATGAGCCTTAATAAATGCATCTCTGTAACCATCAATGCAGTCACAATACAAAGCTTCCCATCATACCCTCACATCTTAGTCCCTTGTTCTCCACCCCCCACCCCATCCCTATATTTTTGCTTTGTTCTAGAATGTCATATAAACGCACTCACATAGAACATAGTCTCTGAATCTGGCTTTTACAATTTAACATAATGCATGTGAGATTCATCCATATCATTACTTGTATAAGTAACGTGTTCCTTTTTATTGCTGAGTACTATCCAACTGTAAAAGTGTGCCCAAGTTCATTTTATTCACCAGTTGAAATTGGGGTGATTATGAGTATAGCTGCCATAAACATTGATGCCCGTGTTTATGTGAACATAATTTTTTTATTTTTCAGATAAAAACCTAGGAATGGAATTACGGGGTCATACTGATCGGTATATATTTAACTTTATAAACAGCTACAAACCTGTTTTCCAGGGTGACGATAGCATTTACCCTCCTGGTCTAGGTTCTCTGCATCCTCACGAGTATCTTACACTGTTAGCTGCTTTTTTTTTAAGACACTCAAATAAGTGAGTAGTGATTTCTTATTGTAAGTTTGAATTTTTCTAATGATGAATGATGCTGAATGCACATTTGATACTTGTGTTCTCTGCTGAAATATTGTTCAAACATTGCTTTAAATTTATTTTTATTGATTTCAGAGAGGAAAAAAGAGAGAGAGAGAGAGAGAGAGAGAGAGAGAGAGAGAGAGAGAGAGAGAGAGAGGGAGAGAAACATCAATTGGCTACCTCCTGCACACATCTTACTGGGGATTGATCCCACAGCCTGGTGGTACACAGGTCCATGCAAACATAATAATCAGTGCACAGAAATTTAAATTACTTCAAATAAAATACTCTCATGTTATCTTTTTAATTCACCCTGTCTTCCCAATCATAACCCCTACAAACCACTTGTATATCCTCCATAACTGCAGTTTTATCATCTTGAGAATGTTGTTAAGTATATTTACACAATAGTAACCTTTGGAGACCAGGTTCTTTCACTCACTGTAATGCCTTTGAGACTCAGGTAAGCTGCCTGTATCCCAATTCTGTTCTACTCTATCTGAATCTGCACTGTATCCCATTGTGTGGCTGTCCCTCTGCTTATTTGTCCATTCACCCAGGAAAGGACATTTGTTCTGTTTCCAATCTGGGTCAATTATTAATAGAGTTTCTATAATCATCCATGAAGTTTTTTGCATGAACATATATTTTTTTAATATATATTTTGATTTTTTCAGAGAGGAAGGGAGAGGGACAGAGAGTTAGAGACATCGATGAGAGAGAGAGATCGATCAGCTGCCTCTTGCACATCTCCTACTGTGGATGTGCCCGAAACCAAGGTACATGCCCCCGACTGGAATTGAACCCGGGACCCTTCAGTCCGCAGGCTGTAGATCTATCCACTGAGCCAAGCCAGTTAGGGCAATGAACATATATTTTAAGATATACTCCCAAGAGTAGAATTGTTGAGCCCTACAGATTATGTTAACTTAAAAAACAACAACAACAACAAAAAAAAAAGCCAAACCATTTTTCCTGAGTGATTATACCAGTTTTTCATCCCCACCAGCCACTTCTGAAGAGTTCCAGTTCGTATACATTCCTTGTCAGCTCTTGGTGCTGTTAGATGTGAAGGGTAGTATCTCATCATGATTTTAACAGTGGCTAATGACTTTAAATACCTTTTCATGTACTTGTTTGTCATCTTATAGCCTCCTTGGGAAAACTCATGTTATTAGTCCTTTTGAAAATTAGTTTTATTGTTTATTTGTTTGTTTGTCTGTTTTTTGAAAGTTATTTCTATATTCTAGTTAAAATCTACAGAAAGATACATGGTATGAGTCCACAGCTTATTTTTTTTTTATTCTCTTAATTGTATCTTTTGCATAGTTAACATTTTTAACTTTGAGGGAGTTCAGTTAATTAAACTTTTCTTTTATGAATCATGCTTTGGGAATCATGTCTAAGAATTCATCACCAAAGTTATGTAGATTTTTTGCTATGCTTTCTTCTAAAAGTTTTGCATGTTACATTTAAGGCAATGGTCCATTTTGACTTTATTTTTGTACAGGTAAAAGATTAAATCAAATGGTCCTTTTCTTCTTCTTCTTCTTCTTCTTATTCTTATTCTTATTCTTTTTATTATTATTATTATTGCCTATGGGTATATAATTGTTCCAGCACCATTTGTTGAAACGGATCTTCATTGCTTTGCTTTTATAACTTGGTCAAAAATAAAATACCTGTACTGATGTGGGCCTATTTCTGGATTCTTTATTCTGTTTTATTGGATTATATGTCTTTCTCTTTGCCAGTTCTATAGACTTGATTGCCATAGCTTAAAGTTAATTCTTAAAATTGGGTAACTATTTTCTTTTTCAAAACATTGTTTTAGCTATCCTAGTTCTTTTGTTTTGCACATAAGACTTAGAATCAGCTTATTTGTTTCTACTGAAACAAAATCCTGCTGGAATTTTATAGGTATTTAGTTAAATCTTAAAATAATTTTTGGAAGAATTCACATATTCCCTATGATGATTATCTAGTTAATAAAACAGTTAAGCCTCTCCACTTATTTAGATATTTGGATTACTTTCATCCATGTTTTATAGTTTTCAACATATAGATTCTACATACTTTTTGTTATATTTATACCTAAATATGTTATTATTTTTCAGTTACTGTAAACGGTAAAATTTTAATTCTGGTTTCCAAATATACACTGCTAATGTGTAAATACCCAGTTGTTTTTTATGCTTTAATTTTTTCCTGTGACTTTACTAAACTCATTAATTCTATGGCTTTTTTTTTTTTTTGGTGGGTTCCTTATAGATTCATGTTATCTAAAAATAGGACTGTTTTTTATTTCTTTCATTCTAGTTTGTCGGCCTTTTGATTAATTTTGTTGTCTTACCACTTAAGCAAAGGCTTCCAGTGCAATTTTGAGTACAATTGGAGTAGGTTTGTATCTTTCACTGCATTTGAGAGATTAGAGGCCCTAAAGAATGTCAGTTAAATTGGACATGTTATTAGAAAGCAACAGTCTTCGAAGCAGTCAGAACACACAGTTGTGGTTAGTACTGCAGGACTACATGATGTGGGCCACAGAGCCTCAGGTGAGTATTGTGGGATCTCCTGAGTGGCAATGGTAGAGAGCACACAGAATAGGAATAGAACTTCTACCTCTGATAACACTGGTCAGAGGCAACACCGTATTCAGAACATAGACAGGAAAAACACAAGATACTCTTTCCCACGAGCTACCTGTAGACTGACCTGTAGACCAGAGCTTTGAATTCATCTCATGTTCAACATGAATAACCATCACCCCAAATCAGAATATTGGCACTATTCAAAGAGACAAATCTCATGTAATCTTGTGAAAGAAATCCTGTGATGGTCATCAGGAGCATTCCACTTACCAAGTTGCTTTCCTGATTATAAACCGCTGGAACAAACTCATAGTCACAGTCCCAGACCTCCTTGGGTCACGTGGGCAACCTCCTCTATGAGAGAGAGAGTTGGAGGGTAGCCCCAGAATAAATGAACTAAGATCACATGGATCTTGGTCTAAGTTGGGGAACCTTGACTGACTGGTACCTCCATGTTGGCTGGTCCCAGGCTACATAAAGGACCCCAAAGTTCAAGGGCCTCTGAGTCAGGTGGTCCTTCTTGCCTAAGTCTAAGGTTGATACTGCTGCCATCATTGAGAGTCCAAGTGAGACCATCCACAATGTAGGAGACATGCTTCCCAATGGAAATTCAAGAGATCCTTCCAAAGACAAGAGGGTAACAAGCAGACATCTGCTGCAGATGGGTATGGCATCTACACCATCTACACATATAAAAGAGAAACATGCAAATTGTCCATCTCTCTGCTATGACCACCAGCCAATCAGGAATGAGTATGTAAATTAACCCAACAAAGATGGAGGTTGATGTGCACATGCAGGCACAGAGTGAAGACTGAAGACAGCATAGAAGGAAGCCAAGTGCTACAGAAGGAAGTGAAGGGACGGAGAGGGGGTGAGGCAGCAGAGAAGGGCAGGATAGAGGCAGTGGATAAGAGCTTCGCTCCAGCTGCAGGAAGCCCTATTCTTGCAGAAATCTTCCTGCAGTGGGGCTCTAGTTATAATAATAACAGCTACCATTCTTTGTAAGAAAACCTAACACTTGTAGAGTACTTACACTGTGCCAGGCAATATTCTAAATACTTTCCACATATTAACTCATTTAGCCTTTGAAACAATATTATGAGGAAAACAATGTCATTATCCATTTTTACATCTCAATAAACAATAGCACACAGAAATAAATGGATTGTTCAATGTCATAGAGCAACCAAAGGGTAGGTCCCCTGGCATGAAGGTCTGCACCCTTAAACTCCTTATTTTTTAAGAGTGTAATCCATGCTAATGGAGGAGTAAACTAGCTAGTTTAAAGCAAAGGGAAGGAAAAACCTCAAGCCATTAAGTTCTTCCATTATTCTGTTTTATCACTTTTTACTGAGAGGGTTTTCAAATCACCATTTGATAGCTCAGAGGCAATTTCATGGGTTCACTTTCACTGAAGGCTAAACGATTAATCCACATGTATTCACACAGAGAAACACAATAATTTTTAAAGATTCAACACATGAAATTAAGATTTGGGGATATCCATTTTCTAATAGTCCCTTATCTTCTCTGAGGCGTTGAGGTTGGCGTTATCGAAAGATTTCTTCCCTTTTATTAAAAAAATGAGACCCTCTTCTTGAAGGTGGGCAAGATCACTAACACTGTGTCAGCTGAAATCCCGGATGACAATATTGAATAGAGTCACATAATTGGAGACTTAGCAAAGCAGAGTAGGTGTTAGAGAGGTGATAGGAAAATCAGATATTACCATTATCTCAGGGCCTGCCAATCCAGGCGTTTCACACTAGAAATGGTTTATCCGCCTCCAGAGGGACAAAGAAAAAGGAGCCTCAGATAGCGTGTTACAAAAGCCAGCATATATCAGTCCCCTTGAGAGGCGGCTGCAATAATGAGGGTTCAGTTCACCTAGAGCATATGCCAAGGACACACACAGAAATAATGTCAAGTAAGAAACTTATTGGATTGGCCTCTAAAACAGACAGATGTTCAATAGCACAGTTGATACAAGAATGTAACCAATTATCTCTAATCTTTTCTTCACAGTGAGTACCCATTATAATTGTGACCTTAATTTTGTACATGCTACTCAGATACAATTAAAAATTATATTTACATGTAGAGAGCATTAATAGTCTAACCCCGATCCCAAATCTTAATGGTAATTTTAAACAACTTTGTTCTTTTCTTTAAAAGCTATTCATCTTCATGGCCTTTTAAGTCATTATGTAATGTATCACTGTATTCAGCTTATTCTATTTTGATTGCCATAATGATACAAACCAAAGCAGAATTTCTAAAGACCTTTAGTAAACCTGTTTGCTTGAGATGAAATATTTAAAAAACCCAAGTTCCAAAACATCTTTTCAAAGCCATTTCCCAATGCATGTAATCTTCTCATTTGTACCCAACCCAAACGTGTTTTGAAGGGCAGAGTCAGCAAATGTTTAGAAAATAAATGTAGTTAGAGACCTGTGAGCAGATGGGGATAGAATGACGACGGGAGGATAGATAATGTTGAAAACTGCATTTTCATATAAGATTATAGAAAATTTATCTGGCACCAAAAGAGAAGGAAAGGTTGCAAAATAACGTTAACTCTGATTTTTCTAATATTGTTAGAACAGAATTCTCCAGTATGGGGAGCAAGAGAAGACATCATTGTTGAAAGAGAGAGCTCACATTTCTGTGGAATTTTCTTAGCTTGGATTTTCTTATCTCATAAAAGCAACTCCAATGCCATTTAAATTTACTCAAAGGAAAGAAGGGAGGAAAGTAGGGAGGAGGGAGGAAGAAAAAGGACTCAATGAGTCTCTTGTCTTAAGAAGTCAGTGAAATAGAAGAGTAAAGGTTTTATAATAAATTATATTTACAGAAAAACATACATTAATTTAAAAGAAAGTATACTCAAATGAAAATAAGAGAGAGGTCAAGAAGAAAGGATAGATAAGCAAGAGATAAGATCTCCAAAATAAAATAGGTAAATAAATGTTGCAAATGTCAGATTGGAGATTTGTAATAAATTCCCTGCATTAATTAGCAAGCATTAGAGAAAAGAGAGTGGGAAAGTTTTAATATCACCCAGTGTTTGAGAGGCATCTTGAAATTAAGGAGAAAAACAAAAGTAATCCATCTCCTTAAGCATCAAGACTCTTGAGAGAGCAGAAAACCCTGTTAGTCCTTCAGCTCCCATTAAACAAATATGTAATATCTTCTATGTGGTAGGCACTGTGCTAGACACTGAAAAGTAAAGGGAAAAAGAAAGGACAATTCCTCCTCTCAAAATCTTTCATGCTAGACTTTGAATCCTTTTAAGGTTCAGAAGAATTGCCTGATTCTAGATAGTTCAGTTGATATGGAGGAAACAATGGAATGAGTAGAAGCTCCATTCTGAGCACAGATGCCCAGCTAATCCCATGAAGGCTACATCAAATCATGTCATTCTCACCCCCAAACCTCCAATGGGCTCCCCGCTGCTCTCAGAGTATAACTGCCTGCAGGTCCTTAAAATGGGCAACAATGCCCTATACTATCTGTCCCTCTGTTGTGTCTCTGGCTACAACTCTTACTAATCTGCCCTCTGCTCATTCACCCAAACCTCTTCCTTCTGTCTGGAATGTTCCTCCACAGACATCCTTTGCCTTCCTTAGGTCTCGACAAGTGTCACATCTCAACGTGCCATTTCCTAAACAACCATTTTAAATGTGACACCTCACAGATCCCATTGGGTATTATCTAACACGATATATATTGCTCTTATGCACTATGTCTCTATCTCTCATTATCTGCCCCCTGACACTAGAATATAAGCTCCAGGAGAGCAGAGGGATTTTTTTTCCTTTTGCTTTTCACTGTCCTGTTAACAGCACTTAGAACAGTGACCAAAATCAATCATGCATTTAATAAATATTTGTTGAAACAATGATTTAATGTGGAGAAAATAGATATGTGTGAAAATTTCCTTTGGGGTGTTCCATGCTGAGAAACTAATTGTAGATCTGCATAGTAGCAAATACCATTTGTAAGTGATTCGCATGGATAAGAAACCTGGCTACTCTAAGCTAGGTAGATGAGCCTCTCTCTATAGCAAGCATGTCAAACTCACTGCCAAAGTTTTACATGCTTGCTCTACAGGAAAATACATAGACCAGAGATTTGTTTTGTTTTGTTTATATATTTTTATTGATTTTTCACAGAGAGGAAGGAAGAGGGAAAGTTGGAAACATCGATGAGAGAGAGACATCGATCAGCCGCCTCCTGCACGCCCCCTACTGGGGATGTGCCCGCAACCAATGTACTTGCCCTTGACCGGAATCCGACCTGGGACCTTTCAGTCCGCAGGACGACGCTCTCTCCACTGAGCCAAACCGGTTTCAGCCAGACATTTTTTTGAGGATCTTTTTATTGTTCTTTGGTCTTAAGAGGAAGGAAAATTGGAAAAGAAATAGATATTGGTACTGCATTGATCATACCTTTTCAAGAGTGTATCTTTGTGTTAGTATGGTTATAGAAAGAGAGGACATTAGACATTGTTCCACTTAACTAGTATATCAAGTCCTTCTATTGCTGTATTGTTTTCTTGCATTATTTAAATTCTCCACACATATTGATGATGCATTCTATTTAGAAAACAGGCACAATTTCAGTTACCAGTTATTATGCTTTATAATATAATCAATTATATTTAATATAAATGATTTATATTGTATTGAATATAATATGATTCACATGGTTGGAGGGAAAATAGGAGTTGGAGGCATGCAGACCAAAGATGTAGTTTTATCTCTGCTGCTGACTGGGCATCTGATCTTGAACAAATCACTGAACTTCAAGCCTTCCATTTTCCTTTCTATCAAGTAGAGGGGGTTATGGGAATTAAAAGAACTAATATATATAAAGTATTTGGGACATTCTAGTTCGTCATTTCCTCATTCCTCAGACTCTTCTCACTCTATTTGCGGGCCATTTCCAAGAGTAGGGGTGCTCTGAGACCAAGCCATGTTTCAAAGAGAGGCTGCGGGGCTTGCATTTCTACCCAAAGAGAGTCACTATTGATTTCCAAATTCAAAACAGGAACAAAATATTCTAAAACGCAGTGTGGTGGTTATAATGATGATCACAGATGCATGATTGCTTGAATTCCAAACAAAGAGAGAAAAGGAGAGGGCCTGAGGCATTTTTCCACGAGCCTCAAAGAACACACAAACCAGAGAGCGCTGCAGGTGTCTGAGGCTGCTGATCTGCATGACAACTGTTTGCATAATGAATGCTGGGTGGAAAATACATATACACACATAAGTCAAGAAAATTGAAAACGGCCAATAAATTCTGCTGAGGAGTCAAAGAAGAAAGCAGAGAGGCTGCGTAATATACCATGTAAACACAGACTCTTTCTCGGAGCTCCATGTGTTCATTGAAGCTACACACAACAAAGGAATTCTATGTCTAGCCCAGGCATGGCTGACACCAAAAAGAAAAGGGAAAAACAAAGAGGGAGGATAGGGTTGGCAGAGGACTGCGGTCCCCAATGGAAAAATGGCTCTAAATATTCAGGTGTCAAAAACATTTGACATCCTGGGTTCACTATCTTAAAATCCTATATAATAAAAGCGTAATATACAAATTGACCAAATGGCCGAATAATAGAACAATCATCCAGACAACCATCTGGGACCATGCTGTGACACCCACTGGTGCCAGGCCAGCCGAGGTGGGTACAATACGATTGGTCAGGGCCTGGCCATTTCCCCCCTCCCCTGATCACGCCATGGTGGGAGGCGTAGGCCAATGACCAGCAGGTTGTGATGGGTGGGCAGGGCCTCCTTCTGCAAAGGAAACCCAGAAGACAGTGCCAGCAGCCAGGGGAAGGAAGGACTACTCTTGCACAAATTTTGTGCACCGGGCCTCTAGTACTTGTAAAAAGGAGAAATTCCTATTCACTTTAGACAGATTAGGAACATGAGATGTAAGCTATTCCCAAAAAGCTATTTCTAGTTGCAGGATTCAAATCCAGATCTGCACCACTTTAAAGCCCTTGTCTTCAACACTGCGCTGTTCTTTGAAGAAACGGCCTTTGCGGACCTTGCTTGTTGTTGAAACTGTTGCCCAAGACCTCCCAGCTCTCCTGGGGAGAAACGAGAGCTCTCTCTCCAGGAAGAGGCTGCCACGCTTAGCAACCTGGAAAGCGTGACCGGTCCAGCGTGCTGTTTTCAGCCACTTTCCTCGTTATAGCTGCATAATGTTTAGCCACCATGATCTGTTCAAATCTCCTCGTGCCAGAAGTGGGAAGCCATATAAATATGCAATTGAGGTTTATTTTAATTTTATTTCGGCCCGCCCCATCAGTACACCCTGCTTTGTAAAGCAATAAGGCAAATATCACAGTTAGTGGGCTTCTGAGTATATGAAAATGTCTTCGTTGGCAGGAGAATCTGACTTTGCAACCTGGAATAGGGATGCTTTTTGTTATGACTCCAGCTCTCCTCCTAGAATGTGTGGAGCACCATGATTGCGTGGGGAATTTTGGAACTGCTGGGGAAAGTGGAAAATAGATCTGCTGATTGGTTATACAGTTTATCCAAACGGAAAGTCCTCTGCTGGACCAAGGGGATGCCAGCTGGACAAGATGCCAGGGCAAAGAGGCATAACCTGGGAATTTCCTGGATAAACTGTGAAACTGGCTGGGCTGGTTGTAATTTTACCATCAAGGAAGGGTGGAGAGTTTTCAGCCAAATGAGAAATTCTGGATCCCATCTGAGCAACATTTGCAGCCCAGAGAGACACTTAGCTGGCTCAAAAGAAGACAGCAGTTTGCTCCAATCTGAAGTACAGTAAAATCGTCTCTGAGTACCTGTGCATTGTTTGAATTAAAAACAAACAAACAAGTATCTAGTGCAGTTGATTCTAATCCTTTCAACCCTGTGTGCATAATATATAAAATTATTTTCTCTTGTTGTTCTGAAATGCCAGGGATCAACAAGGTTCTCTAAATTTAAAATGTTTATCACCATGCCACCTATGCATGAAAGTCTTGTGCTCATTTCCTCTGGGATAACCCTTTAATATTATTCATATTTCATTAGTCAACAAACACACATAATTTTTTTTCAAATATATTTTTTATTGATTTTTTACAGAGAGGAAGGGAGAGGGAAAGAGAGTTAGAAACATCGATGAGAGAGAAACATTGATCAGCTGCCTCTTGCACACCCCTTACTGGGGATGTGCCCGCAACCAAGGTATATGGCTTGACCAGAATGGAACCTGGAACCTTTCAGTCTGCAGGCTGATGCTCTATCCACTGAGCCAAACCGGTTTGGGCCAAATACACATAATTTATTTTTTTTTATTTTTCTTTTATTATTGAAAGTTTTACATGTCTCCTTTCCCCCAATTGACCCCCTCCCCCAGCCATTCCCACTCCAGGCAAGCCCCCATAGCCCCAGTGTCTGTGTCCATTGGTTACGCTAATATGCATACATACATGTCCTTTTGTTGCTCTCTAACTCTTCCCTTCCCCTACTATTTGTCTCTGGATCTATTCTTATTCATCAAATTATGTTGATCATTATATCCCACACATGAGTGAGATGATGTAATATTTATCTTTCTCTGACTGGCTTATTTCACTTAGCAGAATGCTCTCCTGTTGCATCCATGCTGTTGCAAATGGTAAAAGTTCCTTCTTTTTTATAGCAGCATAGTATTCCACTGTGTAAACGTACCAGCTTTTAATCCACTCATCTGCTGAAGGGCACTTAGGCTGTTTCATAATTTATCTCTTAACTCCATTTTGTGCCTCCATGCATATTTCTGGAAACATTATTCTCCCTATTATGAAGAAGGTATGCCAAAAATGATCTAAAATGGTGAACACCACTAAAGTTCTACAGTGCTATATGTTTAATATGGTGGGAGCTTCGTTAGGCTTAGGGGACTTATTTTAACTATTTTATCTATATTCCCAGCACCCAGTACAGGGATTGACACATGATAAACAACCCACACACATTACATGAAATAATTAATTAATGACTGAGAATAGCACTGACAAACTGAGAGAGACTTGAACAGTCTACAATTACTTTCTGTAAAAAAAAAATATTTCCTGTAAAAATCAGGAAGCAAACGTTAAAGATAGATTTGTATCACATAGCAAATGTTAAACATAGATTTGTCTTGTAGCATTTTAGCCTATGCCCATTCCTTTAAGTGGTTGGAAAATTCTAGTATAAAATGTATTAGTTGCAGCACATTGCTTAAAAGACTCCACCTAACAGGTAGACTAATTCATCCTCTAGCAACAATTTCAGCAGTGATTTCAATGACCACATTTAATTTTCATACATGTTTTCCCTACTACAACAGAGTAGGCCCATATGTGCCAATGGCAAGGAGCCCACAGTAAAGTGGCAGGCTGTCAGCACTGTGGCACAGGTAGGAGGGGAAGGGATAGGAGAGCGGACAGAACCTGGGGCTATTGGCTGCCAAGCCAAGCCAGGTCTTTCCATATTAGCACCCCGAGTCTCTCAAGCCTTCTTACCATGTGTGGCCAATCACATGCAGGGAGTAATAAACACTGGGATAAGAAAACCAATCTAGCCGACACCGGTGTAGCTCAGTGGATAGAGCGTCGGCCTGCAGACTGAAAGGTCCCAGGTTCGATTCCAGTCAAGGGCATATACCTTGGTTGCGGGCACATCCCTAGTAGGGGGTGTGCAGGAGGCGGCTGATCGATGTTTCTCTCTCATCGATGTTTCTGTCTTTCTATCCCTCTCCCTTCCTCTCTGTAAAAAATCAATAAAATATATTTTAAAAAAAGAAGAAGAAAACCAATCTAGCCAGGAAAGAAGGGTAAATAAGGAAAGTCAGAGAGTTATGCAGATGAGGGGTAAAACAGAGAAAAATCATAAATAGTGTAGGAGTTGCCTGGGTCTCAAATAATGGAGTGTGAAGATAAAAGAGTACTTACTATACAAGATGGTCAAGGTGTATTAAGGAAAAATATTTAGCATAAACAAGATGACCAATGTCTCATATAAGAAGCATTTTTAGTTAGAAATTTTAAAGCTAGAGTAACTTTAAATCATCTTATCCAAAAATGTTTTGACATCTACAAGCATTAACTTCCCCATGAAAGTGCAGATGGCTATCCTAATAATAATCTGAAGTAGTAAAAGACTCGTTTTAATGAAGGAGAAGCATCACATGATCTCACTCATTGGTGGATAATAAAGAACATTATAAACTGATGAACAAAAGGATAGATACAGAGGCAGTAAAGCTTCGAACAGACTGTGAAATTACAGCAGGAAGATTAAAGTTAGGTGAGGTAGATAAGAGATCAATCAAAGGACTTGTATGCAAGCATATAAGCATAACCAATGAACATAGACACTGGGGAATTGGGGTATAAAAAAAATTAATTCATTCTAATTTAGAATTATCCCCAAATAAATAAACATTTTGCTAGGGACTGAATGGCATCAATCAGGAATGCTGCACTGGATGGGCATTAGGAGATCAAAGATTGGAGATTATTCTGGTAAAAAGTTGAGTTGTCTCCTGATTCCTTCCCTGAAGTTTAGGAATGTGAAAACCACCTCCTACATGGCGGTAGAATATTTATCTCTTAGAACTCAGTTAGGGCTCCTGAATACTAGAGACGTGTATGATAACAGTGGGAAGCAAAGCAATCTGAACCATTCTACCTCTTGAAAGTTATATGACCTTGAGAATTCATACTGTGTCTCTCAGGAATAATCACAATAGTAATAATGAAGCCTGCTTGATTTTCTTTTCCAGAGGATGAAAATGAAACACTCCTAAAACTTTACAAAGTGATTTAAAATATAAAGGGTTATAATTACACAATTTTTCCAGAAGTCACTTTAATGAGAAAGATAATTTGCAGGAACCCAGTCTTTCAGGAAGCAACCGGCTGCCCCTACCGATTGATAAATCTGCCATTCAGAAAACCTCACAAGTGCTGAGTTTCTGGAACACAGTGCCTCAGCTGATGCACAGACTCTATTTGTTTCCAAACAGAATAATCAACAGGAAAGAGCCCCTTTCACTAGCTGCCGAGACCCATTGTTGGCTTTTTTCTTTTTTTCTAAATTTCTCCGTAACATCTGCAAAGCTAATAAACCAATTACAGAAGCCATCTGGAAGAGAGCAGAGAGGAAGATTTATTTTTAAAAGATTCTACTCTGAATATCTGGCATTGTAAAAGATGACACGTAAGAAGAACAAAGATATTAAGGAGCCCATTATCATTAAGGGAGGGAGGAAAGAGATTTGCATAAGGAAAATGATGATTGTTCATTACCAAATATGATAGAGTCACATGCCAATCTACTGCCAAAACGGGCTGAGCATCGTATCCATTGCTTCCTGAGTAACAAACCAAGGTTTTCGGTTCATTCATCGAAGTCCTTCTACCGGAAGGACTTAGTAGAGCCAGTCAGAGACTCATTAGGACACCTTGCTGAAACTCCTTATGCCCTGATACACTTGAGTCATTAATAAAAATAGGGATTTTTTTTTACCGTCAACTCACACCACAAAGCTACAGATTATTGAAGGAACATGGCAAAAGGAGGGCTTCAAGATTAAACCAACCAAATTCAACTCAGTCTCATCCACCCAGAGATACTATGGATCCAAAAACTAAACCACAGCACCTTCCTGAGATTAAGAAAATGAAGCAAAATGTAAAATCCCCAACCTAGAACCTGTCCTCTTTAACCCACGGCCATCTTTCACTATCTGCACTATTTTGTTTTAATCAAGACACAATGTACAGTGGTACCTCAAGATACGAGTGCCCTAACATACGAGATTTTTGAGAAATGAGCCTTCGAGCGAGCCATTTTTGCTTTGAAACACGAGCAACATTTGAGATAGGAGTAATTGCGCACGCGGATAGGCTGGCTGCACACGACCCACCAGTTTACCTCGACTCTAGCGTCTCATAGTTTCCCACACCTCAAAGTTACGGGACGAATTAAACTCGTATCTCGAGGTACCACTGTATTATGCTAAATGAAATAAGCCAGTCAGAGAAAGACAAATACCACATGATTTCAGTTATACGTGCTATCTAACCAACAAAACAAACTAACAAACAAAATAGAAACAGACTCATCAATACAGAGAACAGACTGACAATTGTCAGAGAGAAGCAGGCTTGGGGAGGGTGGAATAAAATAGGTGAAGGGATTAAGCAAAAGTTAAAAAAAAAAAAAAAAAAAAAAGCAGACACAGAGGGAAACGTGAACTATCCAAAGAGGCAGAAGATCTGAATCATTCTACCTCTTGAAAGTTTACCTTGAGAGTAAAGGAGGGATAAATGATATCATGGAAGGACGCTTGACTTTGAGCGGTAAACACACAGTAAAATAGACAGATGATGCATTGTAGAATCGTACACTTGAAACCTACATAATCTTATTAACCAGTGTCACCCCCAATAAATTCAGTTTAAAATATTTCTAAAAAGACACCAATGGTTGTTTTGAACAATGTCAGCAGAATGGCCAAATAAGACCTCCCCTGTGTGTATGCTCCCTGAGCAACAATAACCTAACACCCATGAATGGACAAAAGTGGCTTTCGGGGGGCTTTGGGATCAAGGTCAGAGATGGTGAAACCCCAGCGGGGTCTAAAGCCATGGAGAGCCTTTTAGAGAGGGCAGGCTCACACCCGGGGGGGGGGGGCTGAGTTGCCAACTGTGGTCCCAGCTATAGACCCCCTTGACTTTGGGACCATCACCCACACCGCATGTAAAGGGACCCAAGAGAAGCCACTTCTACGTATGTTGGGTAATAGGCAACAACCCTCCGTCCCAGCTGTGGACCCTGAAGTGGCCAGTGAACGGGTTCCAGTCCTTCCCAGCCTTAGTCCAGGAGCCCCTGCAGGTAAACCCCCAAACTCAGCGCCCAGGTTCTGCCAGGGCCCGGGAACTGGGCTCATGCCTGTCCCAACCACAGCCCATGAACAGTCAGTCCTGTAGGCACAGAGACCCTGCCTAAAAGGAGCGGGTTCTCAGCCCCAGCCCCCTCACAGATGTATGTATTCATGGATTGAAAGAATTAACGTTGTCAAAATGTCCATAAAGTCATCCATGGAGATTCAATGCCACCCTTATCAAAATTTCCATGGCACTTTTCACAATGTGGGGGTTCAAAATGAGTCACCCATGATGTGTGTGCCTCTGTGGTATTCAGATTGTTTTGAACTAAAGGCAACTTTAGCCACAGGTTCAGGAGAAACTTCTGCCCTCTCCCTCCATATCCAGCCCCCACCCCCACCTCCCAAAGATTTTACTGCCTAGAATAACTTGAATGAGAAGCTTTGCCCCTAAGAGATTACTAGCAATAACCTTTGACCCACCTACATGGCAGGGCACACTTTTATTTATTAAACATCTGCTCTTCTTATCATCTCTTGCAGTGACCCCAAGGTGCATTACCTCATCTCTAGCTCAGGATGTCTTATATAACTTTATCCCCTTTCTATCTCTGGACCTCTCATTTGTTTGAGGGCTCCCATGTACATATGTATGTACAGTGGTACCTCGAGATACAAGTGCCCTAACATACAAGATTTTTGAGATACGAGCGAGCAATTTTTACTTCGAAATACGAGCAACATTTGAGATAGGAGTAATCAAGCGGATCTGTCGGCTACACACGACCCACCAGTTTACCTCGACTTGAGCATCTCATAGTTTCCCACGCCTCAAGGTTACGGAACGAATTAAACTCGTATCTCGAGGTACCACTGTATTAAATTTGGTTGTTTTCTCTTGCTAATCTGTCTCATGTCTATTTGAGAAGTTTGTTTCTCCCCCACAACAGAAACAGAAAAATACTTCTAAAATCACATGGAACCATAAAGACGCCTAACAGCCAGGTCCGTCTTGAAAAAGAACAAAAGTAGAGGCACACCGCTCCTTTCTCTCCTCCTTCTTCTTACAAATGAACATTAGCATTAGGACTCTGTGGTCTCATCCCATTGTGGTGTGACGATGCCTATCTAAATCCACGGAAAGGGCCTTGCAAATCATCCCTCCTTTGTTCCCTTTCCTCTAATATGAAAAAGCAAATTGTGAATTGCTATAAGACATAATCAATGAGAAATGAAGAATGAAAAAAATAAACAAAGGTAATCTCCTTATACTCCGTGGATTAATGACAAAACCCGGAGCCAGCAGGTAGCGCTAAGGCTGGCTGCTTCTTGCATTCTTGCGTACAGAGTCTCAAGTAGCCATTGAATTGTTGCAGGCTCAGCTTTTCTATCTCCAAACTGAGGAAAACAATAGGTATGTTTTTCACCTTTGGGCATATTGACTGTTAAACTCTAAAACTTATGAGAACAATCCTTGTCAATTTTACAACTTTTCTTAAGGGTTCATAATCTTTGTTACAGAAATAATTTTCCTGGGAATTGACCCTAAAAATAACTTTTAAAAAAAAATCACAAAGGCATGGATTCAAGGCTGTACAGTGACTTTTAAAAATAACAAATAATTAGAGTCAAACAAAATATCAAGTAATTTACCTACTCTTAAATAAGTTTTTACACATATCACCTCCTTTAAAAATCACAGCCACCTGGAGGGAGGTGGGGGGAGATATGTAACTTATCAATGAGAACGTACTAGATTCCATGACTTACCAAACATCACCCAGCTGTCAGTGCCTCGGCCAGTGCTCACTTCCTGCCATTCTCTGATTTGGCTGCTCCGGGGTCGTTGTGACTTTGACACCTCTGCAAATGAACACAGATCAACCATTCATAATGCAGCTAATTGAGCAGGGCAAAGGAAGGGACGCATTAAGACCAATCACTTTCCTAGGAAGCACTCCTAAAGCTGAGAAGCCACCCACCAGTATTTGGGGTACGCTTCCAGCACATACTTTCAGAATAAACAGCTTCAGGGAGACAACCACAGGGAGGTTCGCAGAGCAGAGTGAACAATCAAAACAGGTGTCTGGCAGAGCTGCCGATGGGCAGATGTTTGCTGATGAGCTGGGGACCTGGGCTTTAATTCGCAGAGAAAATTCATCTGTGGGAATGAGAGAAGCTGAGTATTAGCAGTGCTAATACTTGTGGAATCTGCACACCTAAGAAATCCAACTCCTTCTGTGTGAGGTGTGAGGTGGCAGGCAGGCCCCAGCTCACTTCCTTCTCGGCCTATTGCTGGTAACGTGATCCTTCTAAAAATCCTCTGGGAAACAGGGATGGAATCGGAGAGAGGCAAGAAAGTCTTGTGAAATGGGAAATACGGGCACTAGTCATTGGGGAGCAGAGAAGGGGGGAAATGCTCCAAAAAAAAAAAAAGGAGTAAAATAAAATTTAAATTTCCTAAAAATGAATGAGGTTAATTAAATTTAATTTAACCAATTAAAGTTCATTAAATTTCCTAAAAATGAACTGCATTTTATTTTTCATAACAAGTGTTTATATGGTCATTACTCAACGTAAGTATTTCTAGAGAACACAGAGATATGTTTTTCAATCCCTAAAGCTACTTATTAGTTGCACATGTATGAATATCAGTCTATGTATTATGTATTATCTATGTATGTATGTATGTGTAGGTATACATATATTATATTTTTGTTTTCAGGTAATGGTAAACACGGTAAGCAAATAGGAATGTTGGTGTACCTTACCAAGGTATCTCGGTTTTTATTTGTGGGCTCAGGGGAGTTTATGTGGAGGGTATACCCACATGCTCAATTCCCTGAACCCAGTCTCGGTGAGTTGGTATATTGAGGTGAACCTGATTCTACCCATCACTCACAGCTCACGCACCCAGAAAAGCTAAATGGACATCTTCCCTTGGACACTGCCAGTGCCAAGGATCTGCAGAACACTCAGGCTACAGTACCTGTGTCCGTATCTTCCAGGCCTCATTTGCATATTCTTACAGTGTATCTTCTTCACTTAAGCTAATGGACATGAGCTCAATCATTTGCATTCACTATGACAACTCAGACAGGCACCTGTCCGAACCACTGCCAACAGGCAGGGTCTGAATGTTGTGACTCAAATGACAAAATTCCTCTGAGAAGCTATATAATTGGCCTAGCAGGGAACAAATATCCTCTTCTCTCCTAATACACAGTGACCAGGTGTGACACAGAGAATGCAAATACGGCTGCTCTTCTGTTTTTCCCTTGAACATTCTAGAAAATGAGATCGTTAGGACCTGGGCAGATGCCTTTAAGAAACACACATCATGACCACAATTAACAACCTGTCTCTCTGTGCAAGTTTCTCTACATTAATGGAGGCAATCACACCTGTCAGTCACCATTTTGCCCTAGCCTCCTAATCTGCTATAATTTTATTTATTTATTAATATAAAATTTATCTGCTTTCCTCCAATGAAATGTAAGCTTTGTGAGAGGGCCATTAGTTGTCTTTCTGGTGGCTTCACTGCTGAACTCCCGGTGCCTTATGGGATATCTGTCACAACAAAGTAGGTACTCAATAAATATATTGAAAGATAACGGGATGATTTAGTACTGTGAGAATGAAATGAAATAAGCTAAGAAATATGTCTGCCATTGTATAGGAAGAGAAATCGTTTTTTTATAAATATTCTTATACTTACATTTCCCAAAGATATTTTATCCTTATAAGATAATAGAAATAGTTAAACTGTCGTGTTCTAAGATAATAGATCTTGAATAGTCGTTGAGCAATTGAATAATAAGTTCTATTACATATTATGCATGGTTTAAAATGTATTATGTGTATATATATAATAGTGTTATTTTTAATATTGTATATTATACTATATAACTCAGTGAAGCTCCACCATGTACTGACGTGGTAGGAAAATGTTATTTTCATCCTTTAATGAGGAAACTCCAGCTACAGAATTTGCCCAAGGTCATTCCACTGTTAAGTGGCAGTGCTGGGACTTGAGTTAGGCAGCTGGATCCATATCCATGCTGCTTTCTCAAAGCCGAAGCTGCAGGAAGAAGAAGGAATGAGGGTGATAAGGCAGGTTAGGCAAAAATTTTAGGATTAGAAAAGATGGGATCCTGTACCCGAAATAACAATTTTTTTAAAAGGATACCGAAAACCACAGTAAAAGAACTATCAACGTACATTTCAGAGAAGAAAGAAAGATTGACGGGCATTACCTGGTGTCACTGCTTCTAGTTAAATGAAGAAACCAATATTCAGAAGGCTATATGTGATACGATCCCATTTAAATGCCATCGTTTTCATTTTAAAGACCTGCAGATCAGTTTTATTTCTTCCTTCTTAACACCCACGTCCTATAGGCAATCCGACTCAACTATCTATGCCAGTGGTTCTCAACCTTCCTAAAGCCGTGACCCTTTAATACAGCTCCTCATGTGGTGGTGACCCCCAACCATAAAATTATTTCCGTTGCTACTTCATAACTGTAATCTTGCTACTGTTATGAACTGTAATGTAAATAGCTGATATGTAGGATGTATTTTCATTGTTACAAAATGAACATAATTAAAGCATAGTGATTAATCACAAAAACAATATGTAATTATATATTGTGAAATATTTATTTCTAATTACAAATAAATGAAATTTTGTCTTGAATCGTGGTGTAACATGGGTAACAGTCTTCATATGACAACAGTAAACTACATTGCTACACCGAGGAGCGGTGTGTTGGTTCCTAAGACCATGGGAAATATCTGTTTTCCGTTGGTCTTAGGCGACCCCTGTGAAAGGGTCGTTCGACACCCAAAAGGGTCGCGACCCACAAGTTGAGAACCGCTGATCTAAGCCAACATACTGAAACCTCACAGAAAAATGAATAAGACTAAGGCAGGCAGAATATTATCAACGGGGACTGTACAAAATTAAAGAGTTCACACCCTCTTTTCCACTTTAAGTGACCAATAGAAGAATTCAAACTCAATGGTGTCAGATCTCCAGTTTTCAAGACATGATAGTAATCTGCATTTCTAATGAAATGCTGATTTTTAAATGAGTAACTAATTTATATAATGCAAACACTACATAGGCAAAAAAAAAAACAAAAAACCACAAAATAGTCAAATGTATTCCAGTCTTTCCTTTACCTTTCCCTACAGTCCCCACCACAATGTGTGGTTCACTATAAGCCCCCCAAAAAACTGCCCGACCTAACCATTTCTGATTGGCTGCCCTCATCCTAGAACAGGGCAAAACCTATCATCGCTGCCAAGGAGCATAAATCATTGTGCTGCATCTCTGCATCTGCTTTTGTCAGGGTACCAGCTGGCTTTAACTCACACTCACTCCCCTCCCCTCTCTATATGATCTTATCACTAAGCAGAAAATTATTCTGTCCCTACTCCACTCACCAGCGGATTCTCTACTGCTATACCCACATTTACCTGCCTGACCAGGCATGGCCTGGAAAAGAATAAAGGAGCAAAGAAATGCAGTGTTGACACCAGTCGTAAGATGAAAAAAAATACCACCATCCAAAGTACAAGCTCATGAACCTGAACATGTATTGGAATTAAATCTGTTAAACATTAAATATATTAATTACACATTAAATGAATAAAACACAAAGTGCTGAGTCTAGCCCCTGAGGTTTTTAATTTACACTTCTGCAAGTTTCCAGATAATCCAATGCTACTGATCCATGGCCCTTAAAAACCTCTGCCTTAAAGAGATGAGGAAAGAATATGAGGGAGCTACACAGAATCAGGCTGTGAGAGAGAGAGAGAGAGAGAGAGAGAGAGAGAGAGAGAGAGAGAGAGAGAGAGAGAGATCCCTGGAGTGGAAATTATCTTGCCCAAGCAATGATCAAAATGAGATCATGCTTATCAAAAGTTGGTACAAGCCGAAACCGGTTTGGCTCAGTGGATAGAGCATTGGCCTGTGGACTGAAGGGTCCCAGGTTCATTTCCAGTCAAGGGAGTATACCTTGGTTGCAGGCACGTCCCCAGTGTGAGGTGTGCAGGAGGCAGCTGGTGGATGTTTCTCACTCATCGATGTTTCTAGCTCTCTGTCCCTCTCCTTTCCTCTCTGTGAAAAATCAATAAAATATATATATTTTAAAAACTTGGTACAAAATATAAGGTCTTGATAACTAACTGTCCCCCTTCCACCCCACCTATAATTTTTCTTTTCTTTTAGAGGAGACAGGATACATGGTTAGCATGAGTTTGTCAAGACACATAAATCAATTCCAACTCATTCTGATTTACACACCTCGGTTTCTCTCCAAAATACTTTCTCTGATTTTTGGAAGCAATTTACTGACTAACCCTGGGAGTTCTGCTCAGGACTGAGGCTCTCAAAGACCAGAGCACTTTGCCCAGGGACTATGAGTGATGTTAAGCCATCAGAATGAAAGAAAACAATATTTCATAATTCCAAATGTAATTTATATGTAAATGTAGCCAGCTTGCTTTAAACTGAGTAATTTGTGAATATTTATGTTTACACCATTTATGTGTGAGAGATTTATGCCTTTAATTAATGGTTTAAGAGCGGCATTCTTGTATTTTATAAAACTAGGTGATTGTCTGAGGAGATATAGAATTCAGAGCCATCTCCTATTTAAAGATAAACAAAACCACTAAACCGCGTCTGAGCTAATAAAGAGAAGGGTGAGACGGATCCACAAGCTGATTGTCAGTAATTTATATTCCAAAGATATTTAAGAATCTTAAGAAATGTCTTCCAGTTGCACGATTTCTAATTACTAACTATACTCAATCAACATAAAATATAAAAGACAAATAGCAACCGAAACGTTGCCATTGTTTAGACATTGGTTTATGTAACAAGGCCAAATAATAGACAGCTGTATCCTTTATTCTTTGTATCCTGAGCCTAGTACATTAATGATAGTAAGATATATATTTTTTCATATGGCTTCTACACTGTTTCCTTAGAGGAGAATTCACGTAGAAGAGTATTTAGAGTAACACTAGCTACTATAATAGAAAGCCCCATAATTCTATGACTTCACCTTTTAAAAATATATTTACTTATGTAATAGACCACCCTTTCTCATGCGTTTCCAGGAATACTAAATTCCCCCCATCTCATTGCATTACCATCCTAGGATCTAGCCCATCTCAGATGAAAGGGCAGGGCTGCTTCTTAAAAGCTTTAGCTCTGTTCACATTCCATTATCCAAAACTAGCCACGTGCACCTGATTGGAAATGTCCTCCTAAGATGAACAGCCCACTTCAAGCATAAAAGCTCTACCTTAAAAGGGGAATACACATGTCAGTGAATGTGTACTTTTCTTTGACCTAAACAGAATCATACATAACACATCCCCTAGAACATGGGTCCCAGACCCAGCTCAGGATGAACACTAGCAGATGTTGAGCATTTATTTTAATTATTAATTAACTTAAAAAATAGAGATTCTCTGGGCTCTGGACCTACAGATTGTGATTTTGAGGTCCGTGCTAAGGTCTAAAGAGAAGTATTTTTAAGAGACCTATCAGAAAAGACGTTGATGCTGCTTGCTCACAAGCATGGATTCTGTTCCATTCTTCACCTCTAGACAGACTCTGTCAAACTTATACTCAAATGCTCCTGTAGCCTCTAATCTGATGGGAATAAGAATCCTGGATGAGGATCTCACGTAGATAATGAGCCGTACAGAAACTAAGCAGGGTCAGAATTCTAGAAAAGCAACAGCAGGAAGGAAGGAATCTGGGGGGAAATGGGTTACTACCTATGGATCCCCCACAATGCCCATTTAGTGGTTCATGTCTGTGCAGTCCGCAGGGTTAACAGGTTGGTTTAAAATTAGGTTAAGTGACAGTATCCACAGGTTGATTCGTGTGTCTAAAAAGGAGCTATTTAGGATCTTGAAAACATAGCAAAGGTTTGGGACGTAGAATGCGTAAGGTGACCTAACTAGACAGGTCTGAAGTGGAATTTGGCCTCCTTAACTCCCTTCTTTGACCACCGTCTCCTACCTTTCTATCTCACCTACTCTACAGCTTCCACTTTAATGATTATACAACTTCATCATGACTTTCACTCCTCTGACTATATTACTTTTTCCCTATTCTATTGTATATATATATAACATTTTATTTTCTTAAATTATTATTGAATTTAATGGGGTGACACTGGTTAATGAAATTATATAGTTTTCAGGTATACAATTCTATAATGCATCATATATATATATACATATATATATACATATATATATGTATGTACATATATACATATATATGTATATATGTGTATATATATATGTATATATATATATATATATATTGTACTGTGTGTTCACCACCCCAAGGCAAGTCTCCTTTCCATAGAACATATTTTCTTTATGCATTTGTCCATCAATCGACATTTAGCTTGTTTCCATGTCTTGGCTATCTTGAATAATGTTGTAATAAACATGAGACATACAAATGGCCATTAGGTATAGCTTCACACCTGTTAGGAGAACTACTATGGAAAAAAAAATGCAAGACAGCCGGAATTGGCAAAGATGTGGAAAAAAGGGAACCTCTATAACTGTTGGTAGGAATGTAAATTGGTGCAGCCACTATGGGAAACATTATTAAGAGTCTTCATCACTTAAATATAAAACTACCAAATGATCCAGCAATCTAAATTTTGAGTATATATATTCAAAGGATTAAAATCAAGATCTTGAAAAGATATATGTGCTTCTTACCCAGTGAGAGTGCATAGTTCCTTTAAATTCACTCATTTGCAAACACCATTAATGTCAACCCCTTCCTTCATTGTATTTAAATGGCAATCCCAACGCTGCATAAACCTATCTATATTTTGTCAGCAATTTTCCAATGCAGACTTGGCCGTGAGCCTGGATGCGATATTAAATAAAAGCTGAGAGTTGTGAAGGAGGAAATAGGGAAATGCTAAAGTCAGGAGAAGCTGTCCTCTGGCTGCCAGAGCTAATGGTCATTGATTTCACTATAATCGATAAAAATGTTAGGTCCTGAAACCGTGGAGGTCAGATGATGGTGTTTAACTATAAAAACAAAGTGGGAATAATTATAATGAGCTGAGTAGCAAACTAAAAATAGAAACCAGGGGGCTTGACCTGCAGGGAATTTAGTAGATGGTTCGTATACAACAGCGTCTATAGCGGCAAAGTAGTTCTATATGCGCCAAAGAAATCCAAAGGATGAATAATGAGGAGGCTGTGAGAAACTCCCCCCCCCCAAAAAAAAGTCACAATCCCTTGTCCTGTTCCCAGACATGAGGCAGTTTCCAGACCCAGAACCAACTGACTGAAAGACAATCCTAGCTCCCAGAAGAAAGGAGCTGTAATATGACAGGAGGCATATGTGGTTCTGCTCCTAATTATCCACTAAAGAGAACTGTGGCCATACAGTTGGGTCATCATACACTGGGGAAAGGTGACTATCTAAGCATTTAAAATATTACTGGCTACATGGTCGTAATTGACATGAATATCTGGTGACCACAGTGTCACCATGCCTCACCTAATTCGAGTACGTTGTGAGTTAGTAAATGGAGTTATGACCCAGGTTTAGCTCACAGAGAATCACTTTGTCCAAGGATACACCAGGGGTTCATTCCCTAGACTCAGAATTTGTCATTAGAATGTATATAACTTGCCAGTTGGCAGATCACCCACACCAATTTCTTTTTTAAAAAATATATTTTATTGATTTTTTTACAGAGAGGAAGGGAGAGGGATAAAGAGTTAGAAACATCAATGAGAGAGAGAGACATCAATTAACTACCTCTTGCACACCCCCTACTGGGGATGTGCCCACAACCAAGATATGTTGCCTTGACCAGAATGGAACCTGGGACCTTTCAGTCCGCAGGCTGACCCTCTATCCACTGAGCCAAACCGGTTTCAGCTACACCAATTTTTGAACCTCTGTGTTAAGAGCTACATGGTGGAGAAAACCACGTGAAAGCATCAAAAACTATCCTATTAGAAAGATGAGCCTGAGATTAGTACCTCATTTACAGACTAAAATGATAAAGTGGGGGTAGTTCCTATCATTTCCCTATTTCATGTGTCAGTCTGTTCACTAGAAAAATCAGCTGGAACCTGAAGGATGACAGTGAACAGTTACAAATTCAACCCAGTAGCAGCCCAATTGTGGCTGCTGTGTCCAATGTAGTTCCTTTGCTAAAGCAACTTAACATGATCTTTAGGCAGATAATATGTAGCCACTGATCTGGCAAATGCATTGTTTTCTAATCCCGTGAGGAAAAGAAGATTTCTCATTCACTTGGAATGGACAAGAGTACACATCTAGTCTTGATTTTTTTATAGGACCTCTTAATTTAAAGACATAAAGGCCCCCTATATCTCTGAGATAGTATAATTTTAAATACCAGTGCAAGATGTTGAGGGAAGATTTTATTCAAGAGTGGATTTGATCTTAAGCTTGCAGTAGAACAAAACATTTCTACTTGTCTCCCCTACTGGTTGCCTCCAACTGATGGTAGGTGCCAATGCATTTTGAATAAACAAGAACCAAGTCAAATCAAGTCACCTGATACCAGAAAAGGAACTTCAAGGACATTTAAAGTCAACAGTGGGCTTAGAGTCAAAACAGGTTATTGTTTGTTTTAAATGCAAGGCTATTTATTATTTTTGTTGTTGTTTTGTTGCTAATTCTGATCAAGGAGGGTAGTTTTCCAACCTGCCTGCTTTCTGCATTAGACACAGGAAGCAAAAAGATCTTAGAACCTGAAAAGGCACTTTATTTATTTCCTCTAGGAAAATGTATTAGAGTTTTCAGAAGTAAACTGCAGAGACGTTGGGCATCAGTGATGTGGGAAATGCCCATCAATCAAACCTCAACTGCTGATTTATCAGAGAATTTTGAAACAATATGGCCGGAATTTTCTCTTTCCACCAAAGTCTATACCACTAAGCATCTTGAAAGAGACTTTATGGGCAGTTTCCTATAGATTTATTGTTTGCATGCAAGAACATCAGTCTCTTTAAATGTTGGGTGAGAACATAGGCTGTGAATTAGGTGTGCTTCTTGTCCAGAAACATGGCAAAGAGGAAAAAAAAATCAAATGCCAAATGTGCTACTCTGTGGAAATCCATTTTGTGAAACTCTATTTTATGTCAGTATGTGGATGTTGAGTTTTTATGCTGAAAATACATTATTTTAGAAAAAAATAGTTCTCTTTCTCTCTTTGTACTTCTCAGATAATTATTTGAGTAAAACACATCCTATTTAATAAGAGCAGAAAAACAATACACTGGAAATGTCTTTGAGAGGTGTAATAAAGAAAATGGTTATATTAGCCTCAAAAACATAAATAATTCATACTAATAAATAAGACAAATTGAACACTATAACAGATATATATTCAAGATATGTTCAAAAGGTATATACACACAAATACAAGTGAACAAATGCCAAGCTCATAAATAGTCTAATATGTATATATTAAGATTAAAATTTGCCTATTTTACTATCAAAATAGTTGGTTTTGATATTTTTTCTAATGATATTATAGTAAGATGGAGTGTAAGTGGGTATAATCTTTCTTAAAAGCAATTTGTTATATGTAAATTTTCTTAAAAATAAACATATAACTTGACCTAGTAATCCCTCTTATAAGAATCTGAGGACATTATCATAGATACATTCAAAGTTTATTCTTTTAATATGGGCACTGAAACATTATTTACATTTTTAAGCAAATAGCCTGAGTGTGGATAAACTGATTATGTAAATAATGATATATTCCTACCATGGGCTTTTATGCAACTATTAAAATTATTCATACGAACAGGTACAGTACAGGAGAAAGCGCCCAATATATCGTATCGTGAAAAAGTCTACATTAAATTATTAAACAAAAAAAAACTTCTTTGTCATTTCAAAATGAGCCAACTAGCTAGAAAACATATATTATTGTATGTCATTACATGTAATTATCTATTTTTATAAATGCATGTGTGAAGAACTAGAAAGATTTACAAGATAATGTATTTTCTCTCTGTCATTATCTTAATGGTTTTTATTTTTGAGTGCTTTCATTTCTGTAGAGTGCAAATGTTATACACTCAGGATCTATTACTTTAATGATTACATGTTAGTAACAAATATTATTTTAAAATAAAAGTAACATTTTTCTCCAGGCCATATTTCCTATTCTATACTTTCTATTCTTTTGGTCTTTCTTCAAGGCAAAAGCAAAGGAAGTACCATCACCATTTGGTTTGGGTTATAGAGTGGCATCTGCCATAACCCACGTTATTAGAACTCATATTTTATACCTTTCTGAAGGTGCTCTTGGCCTGTCCATCACCAGCTGTCCAATTCTAGAGTCATCAGGGCTCGTCAGGAACAGCAGCTAAATAGTCTGATGAGAGCCTGATGTCTTGGTCTATATTTTAAGGATTGAATATATCTGGCCCCCAATTCCTCCCAAAGCTTTCATCCAACTTCTCCTTTAAGGTCCCTCATTACTCTCATCTCCAATGGAGAAACACATGTGGAGCACCTCAAGGACATACAGATGCTGCGTGAACAGAGAGCCGCATCCATCCACCCAGACAAGCAATGGGAAATCCAGGTGGACTTGCACTCTTAGTAGTAAAGGTGTCTCCCTACAGGTGCTCATTCATGGAGATGGAGAATCTTAAAGAGCACAGACTGCTATGATTATGTGCACATGAGTTGACAGGTGCCCTAGACATTTCCCATCTCATTGCTGCCTCTGACACTAATCTTGCCACAGATCACACAGAATGTCGTTCCCGCTTTTTCAGGAGAGAGGAAACATCCAACTCTACGATGCACATGGACAAAACCTACGCTTGAGAATATTACAAGTACCAGGATCCGGATCCTCCAGGGACAGCATAACCTTGGACGCACTAGTACGTATGTCAGGGAATATGCCCCTAATCAACGAAAATCCTTCAGGCTTCCAGGTGGAGTACTGCTTTAGGATAGTCTGTGTGAGAGGAGTGTGAGAAGACATAGAGTTGAAGGAGCCATATGAGCGGTTCTCAACCTGTGGGTCGCAACCCTTTTGGGGGTCAAACAACACTTTCACAGGGGTTGCCTAAGACCATTAGAAACCACAGATATGCTTCCTAACAGTTGCAAAATGACAGTTATGAAGTAGCAACAGAAATAATTTTATGGTTGGGGGTCACCACAACATGAGGAACTGTATTAAAGGGTCGCGGCATTAGGAAGGTTGAGAACCACTGAGCCAGATGGTCGCTGGGAGAAAATACAAGTATCTGTGGCAAAACAGAAGCCAAAAGGAGGAGACAGGAAAGGATCTGTCTCTAGAGAAATAAGATAAACCCGAGGAAGACACAGGCTAATCCTGGTGATTTAGGCAGGAGGACCCACAGCCTGGGAATCGCCACGCTTAAAACCAAGCCTTGCCCCATCCATGCAGAGCTCTCCAGGCAAACTGGGGCCACAGCCGTGGGATTACTGCCTGCTGGGTAGAGTGGCATCTTCTCAGAGCCAGACAGGCAGGCAGATACCCGGGAGGGGAACTGTGCCAGCTAGAATAAGGCAGACGTGCAGGCCCCAGGAGGCCTCACAGGGGGGGAGAATCTGAGTGTATCTGCAGGGAGCAGGCATGACTGGGTGGGTTTTTCTAAGCTTCCAGAAAGTCAGACAAACCAAAGCAACTCATGCAACAGCACCGGTGCTCAGACCTACCAGAGGCCAAGGAAAAGACACAGCACCTGCTTCTCATGACACTGAGAATATGGTGACTCCAAGCACGTGTGGGGACCCGAGGTCCAGGCCTGCGGAAGAGCGAGCTCAGATCTTCCTTTCCTCTACAGTCAAAATAGTAATAAGAACAGACTGTGGCCTCCTGTTCTAGACTGTGTATCCCAGGGCGCTATTGTTGTCTGTTCTGAGCTTCATGCTCACTTATGGCTCTTCCTTACGTTTGCAGCACAGATGGCACTGATACCTGAGAAAGAAGAGCTATCTCCCACCTTGAACATGAGTGGACATGAAGTATCTCTAAGAGAGGGGTCTCATGACTAAGAAATCCTGCATTCCACAGATACTGACTCCTCACCCTGCGTTGGCAGGGGCAATAGCTTTGATTCTCTGACTCAGGTGACCGGGAGAACTAGTCACCCAGGAATGGCAAGTCACTCTATGTCAGATCCATGCTTTCACCTGCAAAAACAAATGGAAGCACGGCTGAAACCGGTTTGGCTCAGTGGATAGAGCATCGGCCTGAGGACTGAAAGGCCCCAGGTTCAATTCCAGTCAAGGGCATGTACCTTGGTTGCGGGCACATCTCCAGTGTGGGGCGTGCAGGAGGCAGCTGATCGATGTCTCTCTCTCATTGATGTTTCCAACTGTCTATCCCTCTCCCTTCCTCTCTGTAAAAAATCAATAAAATGTATTTTTTTTAAATGGAAGCACAAAGAAAAATAGAATGTGGTAGTGCAGGAGCTATCTCCAATAATTTGGCATTGCGGAACATGCAGATGGTCTGGAAACATCAGGGTATACGTGGACCCCACCCCTCCACCACAGTGTCATGGCCACGACCACAGTGATTGATTGATGCTTGAGATCTGAGTTTTTTTTCCTTCAGCTCTCAAGTGCTAAAGCCCGTTATTTTGAACACGGATTCCCACAGTAATTACAAGTTGTCTTCGGTGGCAAAGAAAAAGATGCATTTATCTACGTGTGCTGTGTGTTGGCAGAACTGATTGCAGTCCTATTCATAAGTTCCTGGTCGCCCCGTGTTATGATTATATTAATAAGCTGTTACATGGTGGCGTGGGATCACAGCATCCCAGGGCAACATCGCTGCTGAGTTTCAACACTGGATGCAATCTACCGCCTCCTTCCTAAAATTGATTAACTACTGTGATGCTTCAGAATGCAGTTTGCTAAAATAAAGCAGACAGCAGTTTATTAAAATAAAGCAGACTGCACAGCAGCCAGGCCACATTCAACAGACATCTGTGAGAGAGGATCATTTCTTGATGGAGACGCTGCCCGGAGTGGAGCATCCTAAATTGTTGCTGTGACTACTGGTACTTCCTTTCCCCATGACTGCTCACCTCCGATCTCCTTGGAAAGCTGCAATACCTCAAATGAGATGAGCTATCTTAGACGGTTTTAAGTCCTTTTTGTGTTGTTGTTGTTTTTTATATGCTTATTCTTGGTCTGTTTTCTAAATAATAATATTTTCTAAACAATAATGTGTTTATTGTGAAGTTTTCTGGAAGAATAAAATACATACAGAAGAGAGCACTGATTCTATCTAATAAAAGAGTAGTTTCCAAATTAATCATCACTCCATTACACCCACAAACCATGCTCACAAGCCACGCCCACAAGCCAATCAGGAGTATGCAAATTATCCCAACTAAGATGGCTGCAGCCATGGAGAGAACAGGAGGGAGGCTTGGGTTTCCCTGGAGATGGAGGAAGCCAAGCTTTCTGCACACCCTGGCCACCCACTCCAGGCTACAAAGATTCAATTATAGAAGATAAATAAATTCCAACAGAAATTGCTGCTACAACAGAGCGAGCAGGGGGTTTGGCTCTGCTCAAGACTACAAAGTTTCAATTGTAGAAGATAAATAAATCCCAGATACCAAGGCCTCTGGTTAGATCACTCAGGGGTATGGCTGGCCTGCAAACCACCACAGGGCTTTTGACCAAGCCGCCCCACCCTGATCTGGGATACTCTTCAGGGCAAACCAGCTGGCACCCACCCATGCACCAGGCCTCTATTTATCTAATAAAGAGTAATATGCAGATTGATCATCATTCCAACACACAAGATGGCTGCCCCCATGTGGTCAAAGATTCTGCTCCCATGTGGACTCAAGATGGCCACCACAAAAGCAGGGTAAGGCAGTTGGGAGGGACCAGGCCTACAAGGGAGGGCAGTTGTGGGCGATCAGGCTAGCAGGAGAGAGCAGTTGGAAGGGATCTGACCTGCAATTGGCAGCGATCAAGCCTGCAGAGGAGGACAGTTAGGAGTGAAGAGGCCAGCAGAGGAGGGAAGTTGGGGGTGACCAGGCCTGCAGGGGAAGGGCAGTTAGAGGGGACCCAGGCCTGCAGGGGAGAGCATTGGGAGAGACCAGGCCTGCAGGGGAGGGCAGTTAGGAGTGACCAGGACTGCACGGGAGGACAGTTGGGGCAAGCAGGCTGGCAGGGGAGCAGTTAGGCATCAAACAGGCTAGGAAGGAATGGGTTAGGGGTGATCAGGCTTCCAGGCAGAAGCAGTTAGGGGCAACCAGGGAGGCAGGCAGGTGAGCAGTTGGGAGCCAGCAGTCCTGGATTGTGAGAGGGATGTACAACTGCCCGTTTAGGCCCCATCCCACCTAAATAGAAAGTTGGACATCTCTCGAGGGGTTCCAGATTGGAGAGGATGCATGCTGGGCTGAAGGACACCCCCCTCCATGCACGAATTTCATGCACCAGGCCTCTGGGAAAATATAATTGAACAACCCCTGTAACCAGCACACAGATCATAAAACAAAATATTTTAGAACCATGAAAACTGCCCTGTGTTACCCTTCTGGTAATCCCACCCCCACCCCGGGTTTACCACTCTCTGTGTTTATATTCATTTAAATGATGAATGGACCACCTACATTTAACTGCTTCTTTGACGGATGAGTTCAGTAAGATTCAATGATCAAACGGCTCACCCGAAGCCACACACAGAGTTAGTGTAAGAACCAGCACTTGAACTTGGTGCCTTGATACCCCATCACAACCCTCTCTGCCTATTTCATGCTGACATGGATTTCTCCTCCACTGAACAAGTAGCAAGAGATTCAATAACCCACTAAATAATGACACAGCCCTCTCCCACAGGGAGGTCAAGATTGTCCAGTTTGTACAAAGAGTGGGTTCCCTCCTCCCTCCTCCTGGAACTTTGGAACTTGGTTTCTTGCACACAGGAGTGAAAATTACTTGCTCTCTCTCTGTGTCCCCTTCCCTCAGTCTTCTACACACACACACACACACACACACACACACACACACACACACACACACACACACTGGAGACCCCACAGAAAACAGTAACATTGAGCCTGAGAAAATTGGTAGAAGAAAGGCAAGAGAAAAATAGATGAGATTTTGGTGTGTTTATATTATCATGCAAAGTAACCGAGACAGGGAGAGAGGAAGGGGCAGAGAGAAACAGACAGACAAATGAAAAGAGAAAGGCAGTAAATTTAGGAAATAAATGGATTATAAATGTAAATACTAGTTCAGAGCAATGAATCCACTCCAGGACCCTCTAGTGCAGCAGTTCTCAACCTGTGGGTTGCGACCCTTTTGGGGGTCGAATGACCCTTTCACAGGGGTCGCCTAAGACCATCGGAAAATGCAGATATTCACATCACGATGCATAACAGTAGCAAAATTTCATGGTTGGGGGTCACCACCACATGAGGAACTGTATGCAAGGGTCGTGGCCTTGGGAAGGTTGAGAACCACTGCTCTAGTGTAACCTGAGTGGTCTGAGGGTCACAGTGCTGTTTCTACTGAACACTCTAGTGTCCCCCAGAGCAAACACTAGGACTTAAGAGCTGTTAAGGAAAAATAGTTCAGGGTTTGGTCATATTTCTGAACCAGAGACCAACCAACTTCTGGTCAGTTTAAGGAGCCAAGATAATCCTTGAGTAAAACTGTCCTAAACGCTAGAGCAAAACTCATTCAGGCTGATAACGACCTCCTCAAAGCTGTCAAATTAGAAACATAACCCCTGATTTCATTCCCCCACCTGTCAGACTCCATTCATCCATCAAAGTTCCCAGAAGTGCCTTCGGCCCCCCAATTTATGGTTTCAACATACTTTCCATTAAAATTCCTGCTGCCCCTATAATTTATTCTACGCTGTTGGAGAATATAATAGATCTGTTCATTATTCTCTCACTGAGTTTTTAATAGCTGATCAAAATATCCTATCTCACCGCTCCACATTTCCCTTTAACATCTCGGGAGTATAGCCACTATTAGAAAGACACAGAGTGGAATATTTCGGGGTTGGGGTAGGGATGATATTTGTCACAACTCGCAAACACTTATTTTTAACTTCTCACCACTTAGACACAAAACAAGGCAACTTCCTGGCAAAGACACTTTCTCTTACTGCATTAGGCACATATGCATTCATGCATGCACACATGCACACTCCCAAACATGGAAACATGTGCACACATGTAAATGCACATTCACACTTCACAGCAAACAAGGACCCGGTCAGGATCCCTAATCGATCCTGCCTCGTTTCCTAATTCTACCCGATTTCTCTCGGGCGTTTCAATCCAACTCATTTTCTCCTCCAACCCTTAAGTAATTATTTGAGAGGAAATTACATTATATATTAAATAAAATAATGTATTTCCCAGGCAGATCTTAGACTTGGGGCTTTTATAAGCGGATTCTGTAATAATAAAATAATTGTGTAATTAGAAATACATTTGTCAAGTAGATAATTATAATGTAAAAAAATGGCTTTTTAAAGAGAGAGATAAAAAGACGGTATTAAGAATTTTACGGGATCAAATGAAAGCTTCAGGGTTTATTGGAAAGGAATGAATGGCCCTCGCCAGCATCAGTTTTATGAATCCGCAAATCCATTTCTAAAGGGGTCAGACAATGAATTTGGGGGAAGGTCTGATCCTGCTGAAGTCTCATTAATATCCCTTTGTGGCCCTGAACCAAATCCAAGTTTGTGTCTGCTGGTGTCTGTTCCTTTTCCTCCGACATCAGTCCTATCTTCAGTTTGTCACTGATGATTTGCTTCTCCCCATCTCCAAACGAGGGCAAGTCACTCTAATGTCATGCCTGAACTCATTCAACAGCTTTCCAGCCAGTTCCCATATCCACTCGTTTTTTAAGTTTGTTCTGTTTGCTTTTTGAAAGCCTCAAGTCTCAGATCGGCACTGAAAAGAAATTCATATAACATGAAATAACCATTTGATCGTGTATAAATCAGTGTCACTGGGATATTTACCATACTGTGCAAGCACCACCTAAACCAAGTTCCAAAACATTTTCATCACTCTAAAAGAAAACCATAGCCTCCATAGCCCGGCTGGCATGGCTCAGTGGTTAGAGGTCATGGTTTGTTTCCCAATCAGGGCACAGGGCCTGGGTTGTGGGCTCCATCCCTGGTGTGGGGTATGAAGGACATAGCTGATCAATGATTCTCTCTCGTTATTGGTATTTCTATCTTTCATTCCCTCTCCTTTCTCTCTGAAATCAATAAAAATATATTTAAAAATAATAATAAAAGAAAAACCCCTGCCCATTAAGAAGCCAGATTCCATTCCCCCAGCTTCTGGCCACCACCCACGTATTTTCTGTCTCTGTAGATTTACCTCCTCTGAAAATCGCATATAAATGGAATCATACAATAGTGGCTGGCCTCTTGCATTTATCATGTTTTTAGACTCTCTATGCTGTAACACGTATAAGTACTTTATTTCTTTTTATGGGTGAATAGTATTCTATACTAATATATACCACAAAGTGTCTATCTATTCATTTGTTGGGAAGGTATTGAGGGATCCACCTTTTATCTATTGAGGATATTGCTGCTAGAAACGAAAGAGAAATGAAAAGAGAGAAAGCAGGTTCCCAGCTAGTTTCCATAAGCACATACTGTATAATACTTGACAAATATATTTCTAATTACACTTGTATTTCTAAATACAAGTACATGTATTTGTTTCGGTACTTGTTTTCAATTATTTGGACACATACGTAGGAATGGAATTTCTGGGTCATGCGGTAATTCTAGGTTAAATGTTTTGAGGAACTATTTTGGACAACTGAACCATTTCACATTCCCACCAGCAATGGATGAGGGCTCCAATTTCTTCGCATCTCTGCCAACACGTTATTTTCTGATTATCATTATTATTGTTGCTGTTATTATCATAATTACCATGCCAGTGGGTATGAATTGGAATCTTATTGTGGATTTGATGTGCATTTAAATATTTGATAATCACTACTCTATTCTGACTTCTTGTTGTTGTTTTGTGTTTATCTTTACTTTCACAGAACATTGAAAGAGATTTACCAAAGGTATCTAAAGGTCGAATCTACATTTTCTCATGAACAACTCAGTGACACTAGGACATTATTTGAGACAACTTGTCCAATTCAGGTCAATAGATGGGAAGTGATGGAATTGAGCTTCATTTGCTTCTCTATTATGGCAAACAATATTTTGATTTCAATCCCATTGGCTTTTTATATGACAAACAATATTTTCTACCTTTAGAAGCTCTTCTTTGCCATGGTTCATGTTTTCCCCAAGCATTTGTCTTTTTAAGCCAGAGAATTTCTCTCTCTCTCTCTCTCTCTCTCTCTCTCTCTCTCTCTCTCTCTCTCTGTCTGTCTTCACACACACACATACACACACACACACACACACTCCTTGTTTTTATTTGATCACATCTTCATATGACAACTAGGAACCCCCCAATCTTCCACCCACTGCTTCCATTTCTACATGTCTTTTGAGTCACCCCTCTCATGTAATTATAATTTTAATATCGTAATTGCTCAGTTCAGGAAGCTGTGCCTCCGGGGTCAATGGTTCTGTCCTTTACCTGCTATGTGACCTGTGGCAGTTGTATTACTGACCATATGATCTCAGGATTGCTTCTCGTTTTCTGTGCCTTAATAAAATGGATGCAATATCCATGTCCTGAGTACAGTGAGGGTAATTAAAATACTTACATGAGGTACTAAAGCCAGGCACATTATCATTACTATAAATACACTTGAAAATTACAACCAACCCTTTCCAATAGACATCTCTGCTGGAAGAAAACTTTCCAATTCTACAACCATCAAGATAAGGCATTAGCATAAGCAATCTAGCACCAGAATTTATTTTTATCTTCCTATTGGAACAAGGATATAAACTCTTGAAGAACAACTTGAAGATGAAACACATAAAAATTTGCACTTCGCATGTCAATTCTATGCAATTAGATTCAGGACAGGAGAATTTTTTTCCCTATGAAGATCAACCAAGATAGAGACATTTCTCTTTTATGCCAAGTCCATGTCTATCTAATCCTATAAACTAGAAAACTCTGCGCCAGCCCCCAACAGATCCTTCTATCAGCACAAGGCGTGGTGTATGCTAAGATAATTTGGAAACTCTGTGTCATTGGTGACAAGAAAAATTTTACATCCAGAGAAATAACCAAGAGATTTACATTTCATTACCAGGTTGAAAATTAATGTGAACAGAGTGACTTGTTTAATTTCTACAAACTTCAGTTGTGTTATGTCTAAAATGATATCTACTCTTTTTGCATATGAAAGTCAAATGAAAAAAAAAAACTTCTATGAGACCCAAGGGCACGTACTCAGTAACTGTTAGCGATAAATGGGAAGTCGTAAAATGCAGTGGTCAACATCATTATATCTCTTACTAGCTGTGTTACCTTAATCAAGTTGTTTAACTTAGTTAACCCATGCCTCAGTTTTCACATCTGTAAAATAGGAATCATGATATTATTTATCCCAAATGGTAACTATGGGAATTAAGTCAAGGATAGTACCTGATGCATGATGAGCACTCGTTAAATGTCAGTTGTCATAACATCATTACATCAAAAATACATTTTTGCCTTACCAGTGACCCTGGAGAAAATGCTAACATCTCTGAAAACTGAGGGTTTGTTACTTACATGTTAAAAAGACATAAAGTAGAAGTTAAAATTGCTGAGAGGAAAGTTCTCTGAGGGAAAAGCCACAGCACCCTCGTAAACCACTTCCAATGCTGCTGCTGTCTCTCTCCCTGGTTCCCAAATCCTGAACGCTCTCTGCCTTCCTCTGTCCCCAATGTCCTCCCCTGACTGAGACTGGAGCAACCACACACATGGCTCTGGATCAGTGGTTCTCAACCTTCCTAATGCCGCGACCCTTTAAGACAGCTCTTCATGTGGTGACCCCCAACCATAAAATTATTTCCGTTGCTACTTCATAACTGTCATTTTGCTACTGTTATGAACTGTAATGTAAATACCTGATATGTGGGATGTATTTTCATTGTTATAAATTGAACATAATTAAAGCATAGTGCTTAATCACAAAAACAATATGTAATTATATATTGTGAAATATTTATTTCTAATTACAAATAAATGAAATTGTCTTGAATCGTGGTGTAGCATGGGTAACAGTCTTCATATGACAACAGTAAACTATATTGCTACATTTTGCTACACCAAGGAGCAGTCTATTGGTTCCTAAGACCATGGGAAATAGGTGTTTTCCAATAGTCTTAGGCGACTCCTGTGAAAGGGTCGTTCAACCCCCAAAGGGGTCACGACCCACAGGTTGAGAACCGCTGCTCTGGATGAAAAGGCTTTGTGGACATGGTATCTCATTTGCTTGAAATAGTCCCTCCAGCTGATTCTAGTATGAACGTTCCTAAATGGTTAATATTTTCCTAAATGATATTCTATAGCAATATTGATATCTGCATGCAGCATGAGAAATGCTTTAGTTGGGGCTGGGGGAGAACTTATAACCTGACAGAGGGCAATGATCGCCCTGTCAGAGCCTAGAAGATTCCCTTCTCCCGGGGCCATCTGCATCGCAGTGGCACAGCTGCCTGTCATCCCGGTGGTGAGATTTGTTTCACCTCTAATTGCGCCCTGACAGCCAGTACATGGCTGCAGCATTCACTTTCAAAAGGTGCAAAATCCATGGCTTCACCTGTGTAGGGAATGACATGCACAATAGAGCATGGCTGTGGGCCAATGAAACTGGACCCCCTCCCCCATTAAAGGCTTAGAGAACCCTGAGTGCAATCATGTCTAAAGTTGTGTAACAACCAGGGACTTATTTCCCCTGGGGGAGATCTGAAACCACTCGCATGTGACCTCAATCCCAAAGGAGCTGCCCCTCAGAGAATGCCCGTTTGACCACTTTGGTCCAGCGTTCTGTGGTTTGCTGCCTCGCGCGCGAAAACATAGAGCATGCATTAAGGACCTTTCACGGCTGTTTCAAGATCTGGGTTTGTGGCTTCCCCTTAAAACCTCTCCAATTTCACACATAATCCATTAGAGGCAGAGAACGGTCTAGGGCTTAGGAACAGAAATTATCATCAGTACTGGCTTCTCTCCTGCTATAGGACTGGCTAGTTGGATTTCCATTTGCTCTAACTTCCCAAATATTTATTCACATTCCTATTAATAATAAATAACCCTATGGGGTGTCTTGTTTTATGCTGGACCCTGAAAGCAAGCAGGAAGCAAGCACTTCCTCTGCCCCAATACTCAGAGTGCCTGCAGTCGAAAACGAAGGCTTGTGTTTTTGAAATTGAACCCTCCTGTCAGGTGCAAACTAAATATGATTAGATGGGTCAGCGAGTGGTCAGCAGACTGGGTTGCTAAAAGCCTGGGTTTCTGCACCAGCTTTTCAAGGTCTGGGTCCCAATTATACCACTAGCCAGCTGCATGACCTCTGTAGCTACGCGAGAGCATCCTACTCCAGACAGAAAACCTGGACAGAACACCTGGCATGGCACCCAGGGAAACTTCAGGATAGATTAGCCATTTGACAGGTAAAACGGTGGGAGCTTGGTGTTACAGGCAGAGAGAGCGGAGTCTGAAAAGATAATGAGGAAAGGAAAGGGGTGTGCCATTTTAAGTAGACTTGAAGAAAATATTTGCAAAGTAAACATCCAGTAAAGAACTTGTATCCAGCCGAAAGCAGTGTGGCTCAGTGGACAGAGCCTTGGCCTGTGGACTGAAGGGTCCCAGGTTCGATTCCGGTCAAGGGCATGTAACTTGGTTGTGGGCACATCCCCAGTAAGGGGGCATGCAGGAGGCAGCTGATCGATGTTTCACTCTCAACGATGTTTCTAACTCTCTATCCCTCTCCCTTTCTCTCTTTGGAATATCAATAAAATATATAGTTTTTTTAAAAGAACTTGTATCCAGAACAGAAAAAGGATGCTCAAAACTCAATACTAAGAAAACAAACAATCCAAATCAAAATTGGGCCAAATAATTCAATAAACCACTTTTTCAAGGAAGATATATATATATATATATATATATATATATATATATATATATATATAAAGATGATCATCATCATTACTCCCTACACATTTATTAGAACTGCTAAAATTAGAGTCTAATCATGGCAATCCTTGGTGAGGATGTGCAGGAACTGGAATGCTCGCACACTGCTATGGGGAATGAGAAATGGTATAACTGCTTTGGCACACAGTTTGGCTGTTTCTCATAAAATTAAGCACACCCCTACCATATGATCCAGCCATTGCATTTCCAAGTATATTCTTAAGAACAAAGAAAACATATATACATATACATATACATATACATATACATATATTATATATACACAGATTCATAGAAGAAAGTTTATAGCAGTTTTGTTTGTAATAGCCAAAACCAGGTAACAACTTAAATGTCCAGCAATCTGTGGCATATCTGTATGGTGGAATACTACTTAGTAATAGAGATGGCTTCACTATTAATACAAGCAACAACATCAACACATCTCAAAACAATTGTAGTGAGTGAAAGAAGCCAGACAAAAAAAGCATACATACTGCCAAAACCGGTTTGGCTCAGTGGATTGAAGGGTCCTGGGTTTGATTCCAGTCAAGGGCATGTACCTTGGTTGCAGGCATGTACCTTGGTTGCAGTCACATCCCGAGTAGGGGGTGTGCAGCAAGCAGCTGATTGATGTTTCTCTCTCATGTTTCTCTCTCATTAATGTTTCTAAATCTCTATCCCTCTTCCTTCCTCTCTGTAAGAAATCAATAAAATATATATATATTTTTTAAAAAAGCATATATACTGTACTTTGATCATACAAATCTCTAAAAAAAACTGCAAACTACTATTGACCTTTTCATTCTCTCAGTAGTATCTTTTAAAAGCAAAATTATTTTTCAGTTTTTATGAAGTACAATATTGCAGATGTGTTAATGGATATTGTGCTTGGTGCTGTACCTAAAAAGATCTTTTACTATTCCAAAGTAATCTATTCTCCTGTGTGTTTTTTTCAGGATGCTTCACAGTTTAAAACTTTGCATTTCTGAATAATTTTCAGCTAATTTTTCTGGATAGTGAAAGGAAGGGGATATTTTTTGTGCACCTGGATAGCCAATCGTTCCAGCTTTCTTTGCTGAAAACTAATCCTTTCTCAACTGATGTATCTTTTTAAATTGGGATGGTCCGGCATCCCATGGTCTCTGGAAAACTATTGTTGAAACGTTGTTTCCCCTATGTTGTCTGGAATTTTTGCTCATTTCAGGTCAGAAAGTAAATATGTCTGGTCACTCTATCTTCACTGGAAGTAGATGCCTGGACCAAGTTTCCAAACTTGTTTCTCTCTCTTATAAACCTGGTGTTGTTACAGAGAACCAGAATAATCAAACCATGCTCAGAGAGTTTGGCGTTACATTTATTATGGGCGGGTCCAGAGGAAAATGTTTCTCAAATTCTGGGCCCCAACATGCAGAAATTTTCCCTATTTATATGTTTTTACCTTCTTTGTCTCCAAAATATAGGATGTTTCCCACCCTTTGAAAGTTCTTAAAGGGCCCCTATGTGCTGAGGTCTTGAGACCTCAACCAAAGGCCTGTCCTGGTGCCAGCACTGATCATTTTGTCCAGGGAAGGTTTAATGGCCTCTCTGAAGTGAGAATAGTCTCATTTTCCTTATTATTTAAGCAAGAAAACATTTACAGAAGCCAATCGCAAGGTTAACATTTCAAATGGCAGTTTTTATATAAGATGGATGCTTCAGTGTTATAAACTTAGCCATCGTCATTATTTCCATACTAGAGGCCCAATGCATGAAACTCATCGAAGGGCTTTGGCCCTGGGCCCCACCAGCTGCCACCACGTCCAAGGGCCACTGCTGCCTTGCCGGGACCCCTGCCCACTGGCAGCTTTGACGGGAAGGAAGGATATCCGGAAGGACATCTGATCTAATTAGCATATTACGCTTTCATTATTATAGACTGCAGGTATATAAACTAAAATTCAAGGAAGTTAAGCAATTTGTCCACCTCACAGGGTTATTACAGTGATTAAACAAGATAAGCTTGCAAAAACCATAACACAGCATAGGACCTCATAATTGTGCAATAATTGAAAAAATAGAGTGCTAACCCATTTATAATCACTTATTTAACTCCATGACCATAATAGTGTCCTTTAGCGTAGTCAACATGCATCAGTATTTTCCCTTGAAAACTTCCCATGTTAGTCTCCTTACCCAGGACATGTTATGAGTTTTTCTCAGCCTGATAAGAGAACTTGCACACGCACGTGCACGCGCGCATACACACACACACACACACACACACACACACACACCACATCAGCGGCTGGTCTTCTCAGCAACCTATGCACTTCATTCATTAGATGCTAAATTACTGCTCCCAGAAAGTGACAGGTGACTACATCCTTCCACCAACATAAAGCTCACTCAATACAAACAAAAGTCTCAGGGGGAAAGAGTTTGGAGATATCATAAATAAGCGTATATTTTTTACAGTCTGTTCATCCTAATATGTCAGAATCAGGGAGTTCAGGCTAAGAATTAAACAACTTTAGTTAATGAAACAGGCTGTTAGGAAAAAAGAACTATTCTCATTGCTTGAATGCAGCTATATTAACAGAAACATCACTTGTTTCTGTTGTTTCTGTTAATATATTTCCCAGAGCTGTAGGTTTGTTTATCAAAATAAAATCCTTCTGTGGGTTGTGGAATGCCATCTTTCCATCTTTGAATCTTTGCCAACAGCAGCCTGACGGTGGCACGTGAGGATGCGGTGGAGGGTAAGAGCGGGGTGTTGATTTCATGAGAGGAATTGCTGATGAGGGATTCCACTGGCATCTAAGAACCTGAAATAATGCTCTGAGCTGAACGCCCAGATGTCTCCGTATCCACCTGAGGCCTAACCTCATGTGTTTTTGTGAAGCAGGGAATTCGGAGATAAAAACCTAGAATCTCAGAGTGAGAAGCAAGGATGCTGTTGTCGTGGGAAATTCATCCAGCGGCCCCCCTCTCTCACCTCATCTCTCACGGCCACCCTTTTCCAAAGAGTGTTTACCTTCTTCATCTGTCACTCCTCTGACCACTCATGCTACCACCCCATCACCCCACCCTAACTCTCTCACTAAAGTCATTTGTGATCTTCGTGTCACTAAACCAAGGGATATATTTGGTCATCTCTACTAGAAATTTTACAGATCAAGGAATATCCTACTAGGCTCAATTCCATTTCTTAGGACTTTCTGTCCCTTGGTTTTCATGACCCACATTTTATTAGCTTTTCTCTCTTTCTTTCTTTCTTTCTTTCTTTCTTTCTTTCTTTCTTTCTTTCTTTTTCTTTTTTTCCTTCCTTCCTTCCTTCTTTCTTGCTTTCTTTCTTTCTTTCTCTTTCCTTCTTTCTCTTTCTTTCTTTCTTCCTCTCTCTCATCATCTTGATCAGATTCTGTTTTAGATTCATCTTCATCATTAAATGCTGGTGATGGTCAGGCCTATGTATCATTCTTTTCTCACGCTTTGCACTCTCCCTGAGGGAACTCATCACCCGTGGTCTCTCTCACCTGCCAGCTGTATGAGAGTGACCCACATGCATCCCTCTGAGCTATGGACTCCCTTCACCAGGGGTCCCATTGGCATCCACACATGATGCCGCAAAGGAATTCCATATTCATCCTGTCCAGGTCCATATTAAAACAAAAGAGTTTAAAAAGAAAATACGACATCTTTTCTCTAGTTCCCAGCGTAAAATGAACACTGCGAAGGTTTCCCGTGGCTCCTAAAGAAAAGGTGACGTGATTTACAGAATGCTGAGTAAGTCAACCACGGCCTGTCTCTCCAGCCGCATCTCACACCACACACCGCCTTCTCCTCTTTGCTTCAAGCACACCCCCTGCACCTGCTTTATGCCTCACACATTGGCTGCACACACCGTCTGGCCATGACGGCAACTTCAGCCTGATCCACTTTTCTGTCCCTTCCCCAATCACCGTCTCCCCCATATCCTGGCCAACAGGGCAGCCCCCAGGGTCATTCATCCCAACCTTCCAGACAAGGTTAATATTTTCTGTTTTATAACCTCACACTGCAGTAGTCCTCTGAGTTGTAATTTAAGTTATAATTGTAACTATTTCATCAGTGTGAATCTTGTCCCAGAGGGAGAGCTCCAGGGTGGAGGGAATTATCCCGCCATGTTCTCTAGTCTATCCTCTGAGTGAGCCCAGTTGGTGATCAGGAATCTTGGTTGGACTTATTGAGGAATTATGATCCATGACTTTCACATAAAGGACAACTGCTTGGATTGACCACCGTTATCACTGAAGGATATGAACGCACTGGATAGATAAACCTGCCCACTAGAGGGGCCCACTCCATTAAGCATCATTTCACTCTAGAATAGCGGTTCTCAACCTGTGGGTCGCGACCCATTTGGGGGTCAAATGACCCTTTCACAGGGGTCGCCTATGACCATCAGAAAACACCTATTTCCCATGGTCTTTGGCACCAACACGCCACTCCTTGGTGTAGCAAAACGTAGCAACGTAGTTTACTGTTATCCTATGAAGACTGTTACCCATGCTACACCACGATTCCAGACAAAATTTCATTTACTTATAATTAGAAATAAATATTTCACAATATATAATTACATATTGTTTTGTGATTAATCACTATGCTTTAATTATGTTCAACTTGTAACAATGAAAATACATCCTGCATATCAGATATTTACATTACAGTTCATAACAGTAGCAAGATTACAGTTATGAAGTAGCAACGAAAATAATTTTATGGTTGGGGGTCACAACCATACAGTTGAGGAACTGTCTTAAAGGGTTGCGGCATTAGGAAGGTTGGGAACCACTGCTCTAGAACTTGGATAGAGGGATCTACAGCACTCTGCTGTTTCGCCTGACTCCCCAGTCTCCTGGATCAGTGTCTGCGAGGTACAGGTCCCGTAACTGAGCCTCATGACTGCTTGATAGAGGCAGATGCCTGCATCTCCCCGCAGATTCAGGGAGTGGAGGAAGCGCACCTACACTAGATGCTCATTTAGGGATGCTCAGAGCTTGTCCCAGTTGCTCTAGGGTTTGGAAATTTTGAGGAAATGGCTTTAATGGAGGGACATGTGGGGAATAGTTGACACCAACCGAGAGAGAGAAAACAGTGACTCTCTGGCTAGTATCTCCCTAAATGTCAAGGCTTCCACTGCCTTCCTTTACTGAATAGATTATTCTTGCATCACACACATATTTATTTTTATTTTGTTACTAAGGGCTCGCGGCCAGCAAGGCTGCTCACTGGTTGTTACGAAAGATCACTCAGGAAGGTCATTCTGCCATCTGGTCTAATTAGCATATTAGCTCTTTATTATATAGGATTATCGTGGGATGTCAAGAATTACATGACAGTTTCATATGCAGGGAAGCATTTCATCTTCCTTAATCCCCATAATACAGTCTTATCTCCGTTCTAATTTTTTTCAGGTTACGACACCGATAATGAGATACAGGAAGCGGCCCAGTGTCTATTATCCCTCAGGTGAGCCTGGTTTCAAATAAGCTGCTTTTATTCTCAGACGTGTCATTTTTCCCCATTCCATTAATTAAAACATCCTTATCCGATTTTTCTCAAATTCCTAGACAGAAATCGGTGTCTCGTCTTCTCACATCCATTACAAATTTCACAGCGGCAGCACAGTTGACTGTGATCCTGCACCCAGTCAGACTGCAGGGCAAAGCAGGCGGTCTTTGGCTGAACTGGGGCAGGGCAGGTAGAAGGAACCGACAGGCAAGCTTTAGCTGGCTGCCAATATCAAGGGTCACAGATAAATTATTGATTGCTGGTTCAGGACCAACTAGTAATTTACAGGGCCCTGTACAAAGTCAAAATTGCGGGGTCCTTGTTCAAAAAGTGAAGAAAACGTTCTTTTCTCCCACAGTCTTTCTCTCAGCCTCTCGTGGTGGCTTTTTAATCTGCTGCTTCATGTTACACACCCTTGGACATGGGGACATTTTCAGCCCAAGGGCAGGCCCGTGCCTGTGTCCAGGCCCTTGCTGGGGACAGTAGGTGTCAGCAGTCCCTGCTGAGGGGCAGGGGAGGAGGCTGAGAAGCCAACCAGGAGAGGCAGAGAGCACAGTATGTGAACAAGGCCGCTAGCCCCCAGAGCATGCTCCGTGGTCCCATCATTTCACATACGAAGTACAGAGTCAAACATACAATGAAGCATTTCATGACAGTCATGGCAAAGCAGTAAAGCCCAAGAGTGGGGGCTCCTTTCTGAGTGTGGAGCCCTGTGAACTGGTTACGCGCCCAGGAAGCCAGCCCTGCTCACACATATTGGTGAGACTCAGAGAAAGCCAAGGGCTCCTGGACCATAGACAACTCTTACCTTCGGCCCCAAAGATCGGCACTTGATCGCCTTAAATAAATATGGTAATAAACTGAACTGGAGAGTTTGCCAATAAGGGAGAAAAGCAAGGAGTGTTGTTGTTGTTTTTAAATCACAGTACAAAATAAAGCCAGACTTCCTTTGCAGACTCAAAAGGAAAGGTTCTTGGTAATTCTTTTATAGAAATAGAAATTAGAAGCTTGACGTGTTGGATGCACAGGTTTTAACCTCAAACTTAACACTTTTTAAAAATATATATTTTATTGATTTTTTTACAGAGAGGAAGAGAGAGAGAGAGTTAGAAACATCAATGAGAGAGAAACATCGATCAGCTGCCTCCTGTACATTCCCGACTGGGAATGTGTCCGCAACCAAGGTACATGCCCTTGACCAGAATCGAACCTGGGACCTTTCAGTCCGCAGGCCGATGCTCTATCCACTGAGCCAAACCGGTTTCAGCTCAAACTTAACACTTTCAAGCAATGGCAGGCCAGACTGTGGGAGCACCTCCCTCACCCCTGACCTGCACGGGAAGACAGTGCTGTCATCTAAAGGATGCCTGACATGTGATGAGCAGTGCATTCCATCATTTTCATGGAGTGACAACCCAGCAATGAAAACTAAGCACTCAAACTTCAAACACATTCTTGTCCGTGGGTCCCCCTAGACCCCAGGATCACCTCTTCTGGAGCCATTATAGGTGGAGCAGCCACTCTCGAAGGCTGCCTCGAGGGAGGTGATTCAAAGAAACCTTCCCCCTCTACTTCCTAGCATCCTCACACCACAAAGGACTATGGGTAAAATTGTGCTGTCAGGGTTATGGTACCTCTCTTGTAGGTGAGACCTGGCCTGTGTGGCCACTATAATTCATTCAACTCTCACAGTGTGGTGCTTCATTTTAGAGAGGAGTTTCAGTCACATTCCTGTGAAGTCAGGGGCAGTTGATTTTTCAAACACTGAGTTCTATTTTTGAGCTTATTTCACTGACAGTCAACATATATGTATTTTCCCGCGTATAAGACGACTTTTTAACCCAAGAAAATCTTCTCAAAAGTCGAGGGTCGTCTTATACGCCTGGTGTCTTATGTTTACATGATTGATGATAAACAGCCTTATGTTTATAAGTGACAGTTTTCCTGCTAAGTACCTGCATGTCATGAGCATTTGAATTAAAATTACCATATTGAAATCAAATCTGATGTTTTTTTTTAATTTTTATTTGGTGTGCATTGGAAGAGGAGTAGTCTTATAGGGCGAGTATATCCCAAACTCTATATTTTAACTGGAAAAGTTGGGGGTCATCTTATATGCCCAGTCATCTTATACACAAGAAAATACAGCTAATATTATATTAATTTCAGGTGTACAGCATAGTGATTAGACATTTATGAACGTCACAAAATGGTCACATGATAACCTAGTACCCATCAGGCATTTTACATGCTTATTACAACTTAGTGTTTGAGGGAAGCCTGAGGAAAATGCTTGGGGAACCCAGATTCTCGCCCCACCCCCCATTCTGGATACAGCCATGGCCCTCAGAAAATTGCTGAAGAACTAGCATGGACGTTAGAGTTACACATTAAACCGGCATTACCTATGGTTTCTCCTCAGAGAACTTCTCTTCATTGTTATGCAAGTGGTTCTTCCTTTTTGTATCTGAAAAACACGAGTTTTGTTTTGTGTCAACATGTGTCTTTTCTGAAACTCAGTCCTTGAGGCTGACATCTCTAATGACATCAGGCATAAATATCAAGGTGGCAACTGTCCTTTTCCAAATTATGGCCAGAATAAATGGAAGGATCAAGAAATCCAATTCCCACACAGCACGCCACACACTACAGCCAAGCAAAAGCAGTCATGTCCTGAGGAATGTTGGGGTCCACTGGACGTGGAAAGGGTGTTTGCTCCCACGAAATGCATCAGGGACATACGCGCAACATCGCTAACTAGTCAAAGCGAGCTCCTAAATTCATCAGCCGTGTAATTTGGGTTAATCTTAAATTGTTTGTTTCTTATGGAATGTATTCATTGGTGAGAGCTGTCACAGGAAAGGACCACAGACTGGGTGACGACAGAAATCCCTTTCCTCGCAGTTCTGGAGGCTAGAATTCAGAGGTCAAAACATCATCAGTGCTGGTTTCTTCGCAGGCATCTCTCTGTCTCTCCCTCTCCCTCAAGGCTTGTGGATGGCTCTCTTTTTTCTGTATCTTCACACAGTCTTTCCTCCGTAGCTGATCGTGTTCAAATCTCCTCTTTTTATAAGGGCAGCCAGCCATACTGGATAAAAGCCTGCTCTAACGACCTCACTTTTAACTCAGTAAACCTCTTTAACGACCCTGACTTCAAATATAATCACATCTGTGGGTACCGGAGGTGGGGACTTCAACATGTGAATTTCCAAGGAACACAACTCAGCTCATAACATGGGAGAATAGTGAACAGAAGGAAAGTACTTTTAGGAAAACTATCTCTTTTGCTTTATTGTGCGTGTGTCTGGAATCCAAATGTGTTCATAGAGAAAATTTCAGCACACAGAGAAAAAAAATGTCCTTTCTATAATTTTTATTTTAGAATGTTATTGCCATCCAGATAAGATTTATCCTAAAATGGGCCTCATTTTCTGCAGCTCACTGAGGAAAATGAAGGGATCATTATGAAAAAGTCCAGTAACCTTAATAGCTGGAGAGTTCCCACATTCAACTCATGTAATATGAATTTTCCTAGGTTTCCACTTTGAGGAAATGATTGGAAGCTATTAAGGTTCCCATTAGTCAGCGCAAGCTGAGCAAAGCAGAAAATATTGCCTATTTCCAAATACTAATATATGGGCTGACATAGTCTCTGTCCCAAAGATGCTATAAATTCTTGCCAATGTGAGCACAGAGGAGGGTAGGCGGTTGGCATTGGAGCTGGTTACAGATGAGCCCCTGGTAATGGGCCTGCCTCTCCCCGTACATGATCTGCATCATTAGCTGCGAGGGAAGGATGCGACCTCCAAGGAAGAGATTCCATCGGAGGCACAGGTGTTCACTGGGCTGCCTCCACTGGAGTTGCCGCTGCTTCCGGGATGGATGGGAGCCTTCCCAGCTCCCTAGCCTGTCATGGGTGAAACCCCCACTTTACAAGCTAACATAAAACCCTGAACTTTTCCTTTGAAATATAAATGACTGTTATGAATATACATCCAATGACATGAGTAACTGGCTGATTCTACTAAGCTAAAAGCCCCAGGACTGCACGGACCATCTACTTTTCATTTACCTTTAGGACTCTCGTCAACCAGGCCTGGAGACACGAAGGCTAATTCTGGAAACAAGCACACAGGACTCTGAGTGGTTATTGCTCTTAAAGTGGCCACATGCTGAAACCGGTTTGGCTCAGTGGATAGAGCGTCGGTCTGCAGACTGCAAGGTCCCAGGTTCGATTCTGGTCAAGGGCATGTACCTTGGTTGTGGGCACATCCCCAGTAGGGGGTGTGCAAGAGGCAGCTGATCAATGTCTCTCTCTCATTGATGTTTCTCTCTATCCCTCTCTCTTCCTCTCTGTAAAAAAAAAATAATAATTTTTTTTAAGTGGTCACAGTTTCAGATTGGAGCAAATGGCCTCCTAATAATCCAGAATCAGAGAAGCCGGAAGTGCCATTCTTTTGCTACATGGACCAAACCAAACCTGGGACAATGAATAAGTACTTAAAACTATTGATATGCATAGTAATACACCAACACTGCATGTACTTATAATTGCTTATATAACTTAAAATCCGAAAAGTGCCTCATATCTTATTTTCGTGTGATTTTATCCTCTCTCTGAATTCTTATGACACTTTCAATGTAGCTTTATTTTGAAGAAGTACTCATTGTTCACTTTCTCATGGATCATCATTATCATAATGCGATATCATTATAAAATCCATTAACCTTCCACACTACTGAGTCCTTGGATCATGCACAGAAATATTTATGGCATCTACTCTGGCTATCCAACTGGTGGTTAAATCTCCTCTCCAACATCTCCAACAGGGAAATTTGGCTCAACTTAAAGATCTCATTAGCTCTTGCAAAGTCCATTTCATCTCTCATCTGAGTCCCAGACCCACGTCTTCTGGAGAGCATCTCCACTTGGAGGCCTACCAAGCCTGGTCCCCTGTTTGTGTAAATAAAGTTTTGTTTGAGTGCAGCCACGCTCATTCATTGACATACTGTTCCATGACTGCTTTCACATATGGAAGAACTGAGTAATTGTCACAGAGGCCCTCTTACCCCTCAAGCCAAAAATATCAATCATCTGGCACTTCACAGGAATCATTTGAGTATTCTGCTCACCACTCACCTCCTGAATTCCATTTCCTTCTCCATAAAATGGGGATCATAATGATAATATCTACTTTGCATCGATGTCGAGGTAGTAAGTGTACTATTGTTCACAAACCACTTAGTAGGGACCTGGCACCGAGTAAGCGCTCACATATTTTGGTTCTTAATAATAATTTTATTACTCCTCCTTTGTCGATCTGACAAGCCCCTATTCATATTTCAGATCACACGTCTTCACGAATATTTTCTGACTTACCTTCTCACATCCCATCACAACCTCAGCCTTCCACTGTGCTCCCTCCATAACTTGGGAAGAAATACCCATTACAATTGTCTGGGTGGAAAAGCAGAACATTTTGCAAATGATCCTTGATAGACTGAAAGATTCCTCCTGATTCCTCATTTGAATCCAGAGTTGGCATCTTGTCCACTGTTGGCTTTCAGTGCACGTGACCTTCTCATGATAAGTTATAGAATGTTCCTAGCCAGCTTTAGAGGGTACCGGGATGAATATTCAGAGGGAGGTTGCCAGGGTGTTGGCTTTTTTTTATTTTTTATTTTTGGCTTGATAGACGTTACTCATTAGATTGACTTCCAAATCAGTAGTTGGAAGTGACATTTTGGCAGCTGAGTACTGATCATCATGGGAGCTCATAAAGCAAGGCTCGCTGAGGAATCTGGATGCAAATAAGTGTGATACAGCCAAGCCCCAAATCACACCAATAGCAGCTAGCTGACTTTCATTCTGGCTCTTTCCATGGTTTTACGTTCTTTCTCAAGCTGTCCTGACTGGGCAGAAAAGTGCAAATGGCTCCTTTGTGTGTCTACAAAAACCTTGCCACCAAGAAGCTAGCCAGCATTTAGGGCAAACCTGAGAGGTACCCTCACCTCGCTGTTTATTATTTTGTTTGTTTTTAAACTTCCAATTTTCCCACCTTCCCAGAAATAACCAACATCAAAGTGGAACTCATTTCCTATTTTTCCATCTAGAGTTTTAAGACACCCTCTCACTGTTTGGGCCACATTGCTCTTTCTAGAAAGATCGCTTTCTCCTGGATTAAGACTATGCTATTTAACCTCAGAGAACTATTTGAAATGGTAAAGCTCGGTTCCTCTTACAGAGAAGACTGTTTTCCTCTATCTGTTATGTCATCTCAGGATGCCTTGAACTTGATTATCATTCAGAAACTTCTCTTGAGGGGGTAAATTTGAAGAGATATGATTGGCTTGCAGATCTTCCAGTAGAAATCTTTCAGTCTATCAAGGATCATTTACAAAATGTTCTCCTTTTCCACCCAGATAATTGTAATGGCTATTTCTCCCGATTAGTCAAGATTACTTGGCAGCCGAGACCGGTTTGGCTCAGTGGATAGAGCGTCAGCTTTGCGGACTGAAAGGTCCCAGGTTCGATTCTGGTTGGGGGCATGTACCTTGCTTGCAGGCACATCTCCATTGTGGGGAGTGCAAGAGGTGGCTGATCGATGTCTCTCTCTCATCAGTGTTGCTGACTTTCTATCTCTCTCCCTTCCTCTCTGTAAAAAATCAATAAAATATATTTTTTTAAAAAAAGATTACTTGGCAATAACGGATGCAACTATCTATCAACACAACAGCTTGAGCAAAACTCAGAATTGGTCCTATCACTTTTCAGTAGGTTCTCAAAGCTTAGCTTCACCTCCTTCTTTGTTCCCATTCATCTTTCTCAACTCAGGTCCAGGATGACCTTTCACCTTTTACTTAATTCCAGACACATTGTGATACACAATACTGAGCTCAAAGGAGAGGCTGATGCCTTTCACTTCCTGTAGAGGGAGACTGGATCTACTGGTTATGCAAAAAGATTTTGCCATGACCACGATTTCTTGATGGTCCTACCCTCTAAAAGCAAAAACACAAGTTACGAATTTCAAATTGCTCTCCTTTTTATTCTTTCAAAGACAGATTTAATGGCGTGTTACATTTGGTTTTATTATAGATGATAAATCCTGCTAGAAAAAAAAAACTGTCATAGGATTTCTCAATAAGCTCTCATTACCTCATAGCTTGTCCTATTTCTATATGTGATTTGATATCTTCATGAATGATTATTTGCTGTATTATATACGCATAATAAAAGTAATTTTCAAAAAATCAGGGATATAGGTAATTTAAGGTAAATATAGGTTGAACTACTTATACCTACGCCCTCGTTATTGGAAGAGGTAAAAACCTAGACACACACACACACACACAAAGAGAGAGAGAGAGAGAGAGAGAGAGAGAGAGAGAGAGAGAGAGAGAGAGAGAGAGAGAGAGATATTTCTTATCTAGGTTTACGGAACATTAAAATTTTTCTACCAAACATTTTCTAATAAAGCTACATTAAATTTATTTTAAGAATATCACTCATCTCTAATTAATCCACCTATACTGTGCTTTATAATGATGTGGTTGGAAATCTGAAAAATAGAATTCTCATTTTTTTGGAATAGACTCCTGCTAAGTTCCACCAAGAGGGTGTGAGGCTGAAACTGGAAGGTAGAAAGGCTAGCATTGCTGGGAGACGGCCCACTCCCAGAATCTGGACCCCAACTCTGTGGTGTTTGACCTCTGGTCTTCTGAGGCACCAAGAGTGGCCAAGTAGCGGCTCTGTGCCAGTTTGGAGCTGATCCCTGCCAAGCCCATCTCTAAGCTCCTTTGGCATTAGCTATAGCCAAATGGCACTTCTCTTAGAGGCCTGAGACTCAATTCTTTAGGGGATTTTCTCTAAGTTTCCAGATTCTGGAAGCCCTAAACCCTCTTTTCATACCATTAGCCTTAGGGATATAATTTTGTTGCACCTTGGTGTTCTGTTTTGATTTTTCCATTCTCTAACACCTCTTCATTCAGTTCCATATACTAAAGTCTTTCTGATCCCATATTTAGTATGATTTCTCAGTTCCTAACTGGACCCTGAGTCTGATTCGCTATTGGCACCAAGCATAATCCCAGGAAACAAACCCTCATAAGCACAGGTGGCTTTAGTTGTATCCTTGACCTTGAAGAATGTGCTGAGCTCCTCTCCAATGGCAAATGAGAAATCAGAATTCTGGGCTTGGCATGCCATCTTCATGATTCATTAAACTGTCATCTGTGGCTGATTGTGAATAAGTATCTAAAGACACTTGTGGAACCAAGAATCTGCTCTTGATACCTAAGGGATGGGATACCTTCTCGTTATATTAGAGAGCACACAGAAAGAAAGCAACACACTCAAGAATTAAAATCTTAGCTCAATGGACAGGCAAAGAACAAGACATGTTCCTAAAAGAATCTCTTATTTTTCTGAAAGTCACACTCAAAATTCAATGGTGTGAGCTGCAGAATTAAAAACTAAGACTCCAGGGCTTACTAAGACAGCACAAGGCTTAGAAAAAGTCCTACAGCATGCCTGGAGGCACTCTTGTGCCTTTGTTTTTAACACTCTTTTATCTATCGGCTGGTCACACAACTTCAGAGTAAGCAGAAATGTGCAGCATAGGGCTCCATTGTTCTTTCCAGAAAGGCGGTGCTCTTTTGGAGGCCATGATAGTGATGGTAGAGGGCACAATGGATATAGATACAGTTAAGCAGGGAGAGTTGATTAAATAAAAAGAGATTCTAGCAATGCTAGGAGGCAGATGCGATGTCCATTTCACTTGACCTGAGACAACAAATGGGGAATTTAGAGGGAGGTGCCCCCAATCCTTTAAATATAGGGGAGAAAGGGTAGGTCGACTGCACCCTCTGGCCCCGGCTGTAGTTGTTTGTTTAGGTCTCCTCACTGGCATGGGTTCACTGATTCAGAAGCCTAGAGTCTAATACAGTGGTACCTCGAGATACGAGTTTAATTCGTTCCATAACCTTGAGGCGTGGGAAACTATGAGACGCTCGAGTCTCGGTAAACTGGTGGGTCATGTGCAGCCGGCCGATCCGCGTGATTACTCCTATCTCAAATGTTGCTCATATTTCAAAGCAAAAATCGCTCCCTCGACGGCTCGTATCTCAAAAATCTCGTATGTTAGGGCACTTGTATCTCGAGGTACCACTGTATCCATGTTCACCTCCCTGATCCTTGACCACAGCGGACTAACTGTTACCTGACTCTGAAGAGTTAAAAATTCTCAAAGTTAAGAATAGAGTGGAAATTTCCAGAGTGCTGTAACCCAGGTGCAGGTTGTTAGTGTAACCCAGGTGCAGGCTGTTAGTGTGTGTGGTGGAGACAGCCTGTAGCCAAATTGCAGAAGGAGACAAGGCCCAGATGTCTCAAGAGATTAACCCAGAGATAACCAATAACCAGCCACATCCTGTTATTGTAATACTATAAAAATACCCTGTAACTTGGTTCGGGGCTCTCAGCCTCGGCTCTGCTTTCAGAGTACATTGTGAGCCCCAGCATGCTGGTGAATAAACCCTTTGCTGTTTGCATGAGAACGTCTCTTGGAGCCTTCCATTGAGCGGCGAGCATTTCAACCCTTACAACTCAAGTGAACAGATTTCCAAAATGGGCTAAACCTCTCTTCTTACAAATCTCACTGTTGGTGGACATTAGCATTGCACCTCACACTGAATGAAACACGTGTGCCAAATGGCACATCACAGAACAAAGTGGTCTGTGTTTCCTCTCCGAGGCAGCTTTGGCAGTCCTAAACCCATTCCCCCCTCTAATCTTGCCCATTTATTCTCTCGTTCCTCTTCTCTCTGCCTCAGCCACTAAGTCCTTTCTGCATCACAGCAGAGGCACTTGGGCCTTATTTCTGAGGTCCTAAGGTCGCACACACTGCACCAAACCCTGGATTTTCCACATATTTTCCTCCCTAAATGGAATCCTAGTGCTTGTGGTTAAGATAAAACATGTTCCCCCTGTTTTCACACCAGCACTGCTCCGGAGAGGGGAGCAGGAGCTGCCTCGCAGCCCCTGTGAAAACTCCAAACTGGATTTGCCAGCTGGCCTCACACATGACTGAAGGAAGGACTTGCCAAAGCTGTCATGGTAAGTCCCTAGTTGTGTGATTGCCTCATCACAAGGGAGCAGGGTCTGCTCTTAGGCCAAGGTGAATCACAGCTGCAGTTAGATTGACTTCAATGGCAGGACTGCCCTTCCATTCAAAGAGCCGCCATCGGCTGCTCTTCTCAAACACGGAGAGACAATGGGGATGTGGGAAACTCGCCATGCACAGAGAGAGTAGTTTAGAGACTTCCTGGAGCAGACTCACAGGAGTGGAAAGCCGCATTCAAAGAGCGAAATCCAGCAGTTAGGACATGCAGATACCTAAACAAGTTTTGGAGTCAGACAGATCTGGGCTCAATATTGTTATTTATTTACTCTTTAAGTTTCCTGAAAGTAAATGGCTTAATTCTTCCTGCTTGTTTATACAAGGAGGCTAATGGGTCTCATCCCACAGGTCCAAAAAGAGACAACGAATTTAGTAAACATTCCGTGAATGTGCACAAAAAGTCACATGGAAAATGAGCCAGTACATACATTGAACCTCCTGTGCAACCATTAAAGGAACTCAATTACAAGCAAAGCAACTTTAATAACCACATTACGAAGCCTAGCATGCAAACACGCTAAAACGCTTTCTCCTTTGAAATACTTAGAAGCGTAGAGAGTTCAAAGGATCGGTTCTCAGCCTGTTACATGTGGCCAGGGACATTTTTCTCTCCTGTTTTGCTCAAAAACAACATCCTCTTTTTCTCAAAAGTCTTAGATAACAAGGTGGGTTTTGAATCTGGGGACAATAGTAGGTGTTCAATAAGATCATGTTGGTTGGTTGGTTGATTGATTGATTGATTGTTTGATTCCATCTGTATCCACCACCACCCCTCTAATGGAGATGCTGTTAGAATTTACCAGGCCTGGCTGGCATAGCTCAGTGGCTGCACATCGGCCTCTGAACCAGGTCACAGTTTGATTTCTGGTCAGGCCAGATAGCTGGGTGGTGAGCTTGATCCCCAGTGGGAGACATGCAGAAGATTCTCTCTCATTATTGATGTTTCTATCTCTCCCTCGCCCTTCCTCTCTGACATCAATAAAAATATTTTAAAAGAATTTACCAGAACAGCTGTTTGCTGCAAAAGAAAGGTCCCACTTCCCTAATTCAAAGACTGAAGCTTTTAAAACTTTAGTTACAGCACCCAAGGCTAGCTCCGGTTACTCCTCAGTCTCCGTGGCACTGTGGGTTGTAGAGAGGTCTAACTTGGGATACAATAAACTTATTACCCACCTGCAATCTGATCGTAGTTGGCCACACACATTTATTGCTAGAAAACAACCATATGTTTTTAATAGCTTTACTAATAGAAGGACTCGGAAGAAAAACAAACTTTGGCAACTGTCGCTGACCCCTGCATAAAAGGCAGCGTGTTGCTTTTTACTGTGACACCTCATGATGCCTGCAACCTCTGACCCATGAGATCTGTCCTTCAGCTTCAATATATTTTATTGATTTTTTACAGAGAGGAAGGGAGAGGGACATAGAGTCAGAAACATCGATGAGAGAGACACATCGATCAACTGCCTCTTGTACGCCCCCCACTGGGGATGTACCCGAAATCAAGGTACATGCCCTTGAGCGGAATCGAACCTGGGACCCTTCAGTCTGCAGGCTCACACTCTATCCACTGAGCCAAACCGGTTTCGGCTGACGCAATATATCTTGGTCTTGGGGTTCCATTGGGACACACAGGTTGTAAGTGGATATGAGCACCTTACATTGCTATATTTATAAAACTGCTGACCTAATGAGATAATATATTTACTTACTAAAACAATAAATGCGGCTGAAAAACAAATCATAGAATAAAACGAAAGAGATGCAGACTGTTCTACCCAAAGTGGCAGCTTTAATTGAAAAATCAATTAAATAACCCATATTCCTCCCAACATCTATTCTCTGTCTTATGTACTGACGGTATTCAAGATCAGCACTACTTACACTAATTACAGATTTTTTAAAAGTCCATAGAGAAATTGGTCTTGTAATCCAATTTTAACAATATAAAATGCTGTAGCTCAGTGGAATACACTCAAATCTAATGACTATACAAACTATATCTACCTATTAGCAGATTTTGCTTTAACCTGCCAATATTATAAAGATTTCTCTACATCAGAGCCCTACAGGCAATGGTGAAAATGATACATCGTATGGTAAGGAAAAATAATCTAATCAATGTCCCAAGTGGCGATCCCCAGGTGTGGGTGAGGAGAGACTGTCTCATGTAAATTACACCACAGACTAATCTTTCCTGTTAATATTATTCAGAGGTAACGGCTGAAATAAACAGATGTTGGAATCATTTAAACATAATTGTACCAATTTATTTTTCCCCACCACAAGTTATAATAATCCTAAAATGATATAGCATATGTCACTACAGGGAAAGCCATAATAATCTCATTTATGTTTTTTCAGATATTTTAATTTTATTCCATCTATGTGATTAAAAATCTTTTGTTTCAAAATCCTCTGGACCATCTAAGCATCAGGTCAAAAAATGTCTTAAAATATTTGGGGAGAGACAGGGTATGTATCTGATTCTCCACTTAAATGTCTCTATTGGTAATGTTGAATTTTTAAGATTTGCGTAATTAATTCCAAGTCACTAAAAAAAAATGAAAGAAAATAGAATGTAAAATAATCAAAAAGAAAACATCCATTTTTTCTTACCGGATTCAGTATAGACCACCCTCCTGGTTTACTTACATTGAAATCCAATTAAATAAAACGAGGCATGTTTCCGCCATCAAACATCAGGGGAGAATGATAGTAACAGTCCAACTCTATTTCCTTGCTGTGTGACTGCTTACAGCTTTTAACCCTCACTGCTCCCACTTCCCTCCTGCTCCACACATGGACAAACTGGAGGCTCTCCCCTTTGGTCCCCATAGTCCATTCAAACCACAGAAGCCCCTGCTCACATAGGGGAACCCTTACCCTGGCCCCGAGAAGTACACGGATGAACAAACTCTTTTCCATTCCTCAATGGAATACTAGAAGTCAGACCTTAGGACTCCAGAGGGCAAACTGTGATTACGTGACCCAATTTATTTACTTTTTTAATAAACCTAACCGGTTTGACTCCGTGGATAGAGTGTCAGCCTGCCAACTACAGGGTCCCAAGTTTGATTCTGGTCAAGGGCATGTACCTTGATTGCGGGCACATCCCCAGCAGGGGGTGTGCAAGAAGCAGCTGATTGATGTTTCTCTCTCATCGATGTTTCTAACTCTCCCTCTCCCTTCCTCTCTGTAAAAATATCAATAAAATACTTTTTTCTTTAAATAAGCAGCTATTTTTCTGTGTGCCCTTATGATGGCCCTCCTTCTAACTACCAAGAAAGGCCAGTTGAATTCAGGAAGGCTACAGGATGCTGGTTTGAAACCAGAGCGCTGTGTGTCATTCCCATCTCTGCCATTTATAAACTCCATAGCAGGAGTATTTGCTTCTTTCACTAAGCCACAGATGGCTCGATTAAGAAGCTGGGTATGGAGGTTACAAGTTTTATCTCCTAAGATTGTCACAAGGACTGAGACACCACCCCTGAAGGTGCCCAGCACATGGCCTGTCATATAGTAGATGCTCAGTAAGTACTAGCCTGAATCAGAGGGCAAAGAAACGCCCTGCATGTCATGTCCTACTAAAGCTTTGGTAACTACTAGGTCAGACATCTTTTTAACCTGCACCACCATCCAACTTCTTTATGAGATTCAGAGCCCTGCTTAACTAATTTTGTAGTTTGTTATCAATGTTAGTACCTTTCAGTGTCTTCCTCTTCCCTGTAATTAGTTGATTAGAAAAAGTGTACCTATCACTGAGACGTTTGGTTTTACAACCTAATTACCGATCAGAGGAGCTGGGCGACAGTTGGGCATCTCCATTAACTCAAGTGCCACCTCCCTTGCCGGGCAGGATACAGACGACTCATGGCCCCCTGAGATTCGGGGAACTCTGGGTGGACTCTTGGATGAGATGAGCTGAGTCTTGTAAAGGAGGTAATGCGCTCCAAATAAGTACTGTATTTCCCACATCTCTCTATCCCAGCATCCCACTGAGTATTCCATAAAAACACATCTCAAGGAGAAGACCTCAGGTAAAGCGGGGAGGAGGCTGTGATTAAACCACCTTAGGGAAGCATGAGTACACACACTCTCCACACCTTAGATAGAAATTCTCATTGTATTTTAATTAATAATGATCCTCAAACTCCTGCTATGAACTATATACTGTACATTTACATTTAAAAGAATCCAGGTTCACCCAGCTGGCATGGCTCAGTGGTTGAACTTGGAACCAGGAGGTCACGATTCCGTTCCTGGTCTGGGCATATGTCCAGGTGGTGGGCTGGATCTCCAGTGTGAGGGGCGCAGGAGGCAGCCAATTAATGATTCTTTCTCATCATTGATGTTTCTCTCTCTCCCTCTCTCTTCCTCTCTGAAATCAATAAAAATATATTCTAAAAAATAAGAATCAACAAACTTATTCAAAGTCAAAACTATTTTTAATAACATTCATAAATATGTAAGTAAATTACATGGAGAAGATAATATTTTGGAAATTTTCTGAACCATACAAGTAATACTGTACAAATAAAGTAATCTAGAACCCAGCAAATAATGAGTACCCTGTCATCAACACTCACACCAACTTGCATCAATGTGTCCATATGGGAAGCACAATTTCTAAATTTCATATTACAGGCATTTTAAAGCAGCATTAAAATGCATAATTTAATGCCCAACTGAAGTTTAAGTAATAGTGTGTAGCTTGACTTATGGAACTTGAATTTTCTAGAAACCATAGCCCTGTCTCCCCATCTCTCTCTGCATAAGGATGAGCAATGATTAGGATGGCCATATTAAACTAAATAATAAGACACGATACCCAGTTAAATTTTAATTTCAAATAAACAGCAAATATATTGTTAGTGTGGTCCACATCTTGCACGAAACATAACTTCTACTAAAAAGTTAGACATAATTAATCTGAAATTCAGACTTAACAGGGATCCTGTATGCTATCTGAACACCATGAGGGATCCATGTGGTAACAACCTTCTTAGGGAGGTAAAAAATGTGACAATATATAAACCTAAACCGGAAACAGAAATATACCTTTACACTTATGTCTATTACAGCAATATATTTTATATATAAGAAAGTTTTTTTTCCGATTGATCTTTTTAAATAGTAAATAAAAGTATATTCTTACAGCAGAGGGGGAGAAGTCACTTTTCACATAAACATCTTGTCTTTAGAAAGCTGATTGGGAAAGTCAGTTCTCTGTACCATGCCTCCCCTCAGCATTCAGATATTGGTATACCAGTCATAACCCTTAAACTGATTTATTAAGAAACACAAAATGAAAAAAGAAACCTAAACAAATTATATG
>PVJN01007585.1:0-69032 GCA_004026805.1 Lasiurus borealis | reverse complement strand
AAGATATGAATCATAAGATACACACAGAGTATTTTATGCTCTATAGGGGTGTAGAACTTTATATAACTTTCTCATTGACCCAAAATTCAATAACCATTCACCTGAAGCCACTGATGAATGAGTACAGAGACACATACACGTTTTCAAATAATTCCACTGATGGCTGGAGTTAAGAGCTTGGGCTCGAGACATTTTTGATATTATTAAAAATGTTACAATATTAGCACAGTTTTGAACAATTATCTGTAAGAGCTTTATAAGTTCTAGAAAATCCAACTGCTGGCGTAACACTGTTAAACTAATATTTTTTGCTGACATATAGGGACTATATTCTTTGAGGGCATTCGGCAATGTCATTTATATAGAAGAATATTGGCTTTCTTGGGATATAAGCAGTAGATGATTTATTTACCTTTGGTGTCGTCTGTATTTTTCATGAACACATTTTATGAAAAATAAACATGCAGTTGGTCCCGAACTCATTAATAAATAGAACCCAAAGGGCTACAGATGTGCCATCTATTTCATATACTCCTAATGCTTTATGATGAAAGAAACTCTCATATTCAAAACCAATTAAAGTTTACAGATAAAACATGAGCAGTCTTTGCACAGATAAGTCTCTTGTGTACACATAATAGGATCTATGATAAGTGTAAGATGAAAAAATGTTTTTAATTCTTCCAAGCAATCTGTAGTTAAAGTTGATCAATGATTTCTATCACATACATTCCTTCCCTAATCTATTATATACTTTGAACCAATGCCGAGAAAGGATAGCTCTTGTACCTTTCAAACAAAGAAACAATTATTTGTGAAGAATTGACCAGGGTGTTTGGGGTTGGGTTAGCAAATTAATGAAGAAGCAGCAACATACAGTCTACTCAGACCTGCAGTCCTTCGATGTAGCAGTAAAGGATGCTTTCTCCTCTCCGGGTTCAGAGATGGTATTTTTCCCACGTGATAGTTCATTCTCTGCTTTCAGAGAAACAAGGCAGGGTCTCCTGTTGGCTGCCAGGGAAAGACTTAAGTTTTCTTTCCCATCGTAAGTTCCAAAGCTTTGGAATAAGGTCCTCAACCCTGAAAAAACACCTTAAAGGTCATTTCCAAGCACATTTCCTGGATTTCTCATCCAGTCTGTGTACGTGGCAACTCTGTGGACAAGTTGGCAGTCCAGCTGGCATTCCAGGTGGGTAGCTGGTGACGGAAGGAGCTGGGTACCCAAGTCCACATCGCCTTGACCATTTTGGAGGGAAAACTTTACATCTTGTTGCCACGGAAGATAAAAAGGCCAATGAGGCTTAAGACAAGTCAGATGCGTTGTAATTTCTCACCTCCGGGGTGTTCTGTGATCCCTGCAATCAGGACTGTTGGGACACATGGATCCCCATGTCCCCCGTCCTGTCAGTGTGGCTTTATCACTTGGCCACAGTATTCCAGACTGTGGTCCCCCATCCAGTCTGGAGCATTGGGCAGTCGAACGAGGGGAGCAGCTGGGATGCCCCACGTAGGACAAAGATGCGAAGCCCTGGGGTGATCTGACAGGCATCCCCAACAGGTTGGCAGGGGCCAACCACAGAACGAAGCCACGGCGGCTGATGGCGATTCTGTCCGGTGTCACTCAACAAAGGGCAGTGGCATCTGTTTCAATAGGAGAGGACAGTTGTCACCTGTTGTGTTCGGCTGGGCAGGGGGCGGGATTGAGCTGCTGGAAGAGGTTGTCCTGGCCACGTCGCTCACCCGAGCAGGAGGCAGGGTGATGCTTCTCTGGTTGTGGCCCCCGAACCCGGCCGTTCAGCCGTCTTCCCCTCGCAGGGCACCAGGGGTGCCGGCAGGAAGGCGAGCCTTTGGTTCTTGTGTTCCAGCTGCCAACAGCCAGTTAACCGGTGGGTGTGGCGGTGTGTAGCAGACAGGCATGCTGGTCTGGCACCTGCTGAAAGGTAAGGGCTAATGTGAGTGAGACAGGTTGAGAGAGAACCCACAGTGGACACTCAGAGAGGGAGCTGATTGCTGGATTGGAGCTAGCAATTCGTAACAGGAGCGTGAGGTGTCTAGAGGGGTGTCTACGAGGGCCTGGCCCGGCCTTAAGACCCATTCGGGAGCTTCCCAGCAGGCGGGCAGAAGGAGGTGGGGCGGCCTGCCTCAGGGAGGGGCAGTGATGTAGGTGGATTGAAATGGAACAGGGATGGAGGAGTAAGGATGTAGCTGGACTGAAATGGCACAGGGATGGAGGAGGACAGAAGACCTAATCCTCCAGGCCTGTCATGGTTCAGGGAGGAGCAGGGTCACCAGCTGTGAGGGAGCAGGCGGCACAGAGAACAGGTGACAGGGACGCAGGACCCCCCTGCACTGCCTTTGCCCCGCAGGGGGGCAGCTGTGGGGACTGCACGGGAGCACGGGACAGGCCCATGCTGGAGAGGTCGTGGAGCACATGCCTGGGAGGCAGGCGGCCCGGAATGCCTGTTCTGTGTGTCTTTCAGTGTCTACAGTGTCTAGAGGCTCATAGGAGGGCGCTTAGTGGACTGAGTTGCTCTGAGATTTAGGGTTTTGTCTCTAAAGGTTCACGTGGCAGACCCAGAATTGTGACTTTCCTGTCTGTGTTCCTTCAAGCTGTTCTCCACAAGTCCAGTCGCACTGCCACTGTTGCTCTTAAATTGTAGGCCGCTGCCCTGCCAGCTCACTCTTGGAATTCCCCTCCGTTTCAGGGGAATGTCCTACTTGGGTTGGAAGAGCGGACCCCAGTGTTCAGGGCTCCTGGGTTGAGTACAGATAGATGCCCCGAAAAGTCATGTAAAATGATGCAATTCAACCTCAGACTAATCCACTTTCGGGGGAAAGTTTCTACAATCACTTTTTAAAAAAATATATTTTATTTTCTACAGCAAGGAAGGGTGAGGAGTAGAGAGTTAGAAACATCGATGAGAGAGAGACATCGATCAGCTGCCTCCTGCATGACCCCCACCAGGGATGTGCCTGCAAACAAGGTACATGCCCTTGACCAGAATTGAACCTGGGACCTTTCAGCCCACAGGCCGCCGCTCTATCCACTGAGCCACACCGGTTTCGGCCCTACAATTACTTATTAGACCCCACATAGTAGCCTCCAGCTATGCCACTTCCTGGACCTTTGTGGGGAGGAGGGGGCCGGGGAGACTGTCTGGCCATTGGCTGATGTGTATGGGGTTCTCCCAGGTGCTGGCCTGTCTGACCTCCTCAGTGGGGTCGTGGTTGGGAAGAACAGCCTTTCACAGTCCATTGGGGTCCCTGTGAGCAGGGGGGTGACTGGCCACTAATTTTTCTCTTTCTCTCAGTCTGTGAATTCCCAATAGGGATTTGAACTGGCCACGTCCACTCAGGGGCAGATTAAAAAAAAAATCTAGGTTTCATTGGGCCTGCGCAATTCAAACCCGCGTATTCAGGAGTCAGTAGCGGTTAGAGCCATGCGTTTCCCTCACGTTGGGCACTGTCCCTGTCAGCTGTGAGAGATGCAGTGCGGTCCTCGTACCTGAGCTTTGCGAAAGTCGGGAATTGCGGCTTGGAGAACTTGGACATGGGGCTACCCAGGGCTACCCATGTTGTTTAAACTTAACAAGAAAAGGCTATCTAAGTATATGAGACAATTGGATTAAATGTTAAACTTTACCCTATTGTGAGATTTCAAGGCCAAATAGATCATCTTTGCTTCTTAACATCTCATAGACAGAAGACAAGCTCATTGGTATCAACAGTGCATTTTATTTGTGGATATACATTAAAAGTGTAATATGCTAATTAGACCGGACAGCCGAATGACTTTCCAGTTGTTATTCTGGATGCTCTTCTGGACTAAGCCAGGGGCCAATGCAGAGGCGGTTAGGGGCGATCAGGCAGGCTGGTGAGTGGTTAGGGGCAATCAGGCAAGGAGGAAGGCCAGCAGTCCCAAATTCCGGGCTGGCAGTAGGACATCCCCCGAGGGGTCCCAGATAATGAGAGGGTGCAGGCCAGACTGAAGGGCCACCCCGGTGCAGGAAGAAATATTTTGGCTTCTATTTTTCTTCTATGTATTAATAATACGTTCTTTCTTCCTTGATGGGAGAGACCTGACCTAACCATCAAAAGATTCAACAGCAATTTATCTTCCTTGGATAACCCAGGTTATTGTCTGCTGCCGCTTTCTGGAGCAAGGAGATAGGGGGGGAAAGCGAACTAAAACATTAATCTTCAACTCCAGTCTCTCTTTTGAAATGTCAACTTCCTTCACACATTTCCTACGTAGGAGTGCATTCTGATCTCACAAACACAAAGGATGAGAGAAATCAAGACCGCTCAGAGCAGGGCGATGGGCTTCTGGCATGGTCTTTTAGATAAAGCGGTGATAATATTAGATATGCATAAACCTTTCTAGTTTCCCAGCTCTATCCACACGATACAACTTAAAAGTTATTATAAATACAGATCCAAGAGCATAAATAGTCTTTCTGTTCCAAGGGACACTGAAATACTGAGCTAACAAACTATGAATTCTCCATTTTAAATAGCGTTCTGCTAGCCAATTGATTTTTATCCTTAGAACATAAAGAGAAGGATTAAAGCAGGGGTACATCCAAAATATTATAAATACATTTTTCATTTTCAATTCATTGCACTAAATGGAACAACACAGTTTGTTACATTCCCTCCACAACAAAAGCAACCAGATTTCCACATTATACAGACACAGGCCATTTCTAAGTCGCCCATTGCATTACATGATCAATAATTTTATTCCAAAGAAGAAAACAATGAATTTTACAACAATCTATTATTTGTACTTTCATTACAAATCACTGGAGTCTCTTTATCCCACACCAATAAATTATGTAGAAAAAGTCTGTTATGTATTCCTTTCTTCCACGCTTTCTCTAAAATCATATGCTCTGGAAGAAAATCTTTAAAGAATCAGTTATCCTAAAAAGGAACCTGAATCAGCCCTTCTCCTATGGAAGTTACTCAGATTGGAAGTTTTCATTGTATTATTTTTATGTTTTCTTCTCACATTTATAAGGAAAGTGAAGTCTGTTTTATAACATCTCAAAATCTCTAAAGTTAAATAACATTCCAGAACGTTTTATAAGCTATCATAGTCAAGAAAATACTTCTTGTTTCCATAGTTTTTATTCACCTTTTTCTGCAATGAATTTTAACAGATGTCATCTTTCATGTTTTCAACTAATATTTAAGCCTTCATTATTAACATGATACTTTAGACTAACTTTATTTGTTTCTTTATTCTGTATTTCCTAGAGTCCTTTTCTTTATAAATCTGCCCAAACTTGATTTATATTTGATGGATCTCATTCTCCGATGACATTAAGATTTATCAGTTCAGTGTACAAAACTAGGATTAATTACAATCATTGTAAAGACTCCCATCAACATCAACTTTGTTACTGAGCAAGGTTTAAAACAATAGTAGGTCAAGTGAGGTTTGTAGAAATGCATTATTTCATTTGAAATCTCTTTGCACGTGTGTTGTACATAGATAATGACAAAGGTAATTTTATAAGATCACCTGATGCTCAAGTAACTCGTCTGTACAGTACAATGACGAAAGGGGAAAAACTCAGCACACCCACTGACAGTCCCATGTGTGACCTGATTCTGTGAGGATGGGCATACATTCTTATGTGTACAATGTTGTGAATAAAATATTCCGTAAGCTACCTGATCACAACTTTTAGTTAAAACTTTAAGTTCCAATGAGGTGAAGAATCTTCAATTTACTTGGAAGCTTGCCTTTTTACTTCGTTCTCTGTTATTAAGAATCAATCCTGCTGCCGCTGAGGAAGCTTGCGCATTTTGGTGTGGCGGTGTGTTTAATCTCATAATAGCACTGTCATCTAGATAGAGACAGTACTGTCACCTAGATAGAGACATTAGCCATTTCTCTGCCTAACAGTGGTGGTGGTCAGGGTAGGTGACTAGCTTTTAAAAGTCCTTTGTTTCCCAAGTTGGTTTTACAGTCAGCCCCATCACAGTGGACACAGCAGTGAGAGGAGGAGGCTGAGGGCGCTTTGAACAGACGCTCCTGTCACTGTCCTTGTTCCATGTGGCGGCCTCCTCACCTGGCGGGGCGGGGCTGGGCATGATGCCAGGGCGGGGCTGAAAACCTGCAGGCAAAGCTGCTTCATCACCTCGTGTCTCTGTGCAGCCCCCTCCCCCCCATCTCCCCACTGGCGCCCAGCTGGGCCCTCGGCGCCCTGGCCAGGTCGGACCAAGGACGTGAAGACACAGTCCGGGTCCCCCTTCCCCGCCTTCCCTCTTCGCCTCTAAACATCTGAGTCGTTCAAGTGCCGGGCCCACAGCCATTTCCCACGAGGGTGATCTGAGGTAGCCCCCCGTTTACTGCCACCCCAGCCTGATTCCTCTGCCATCTGCTCACTAAGCCTGTTTTTTTTTTTTTTCCCCCCTCCGGCGTATAAGACGACTTTTTAACCCAGGAAAATCATTGCAAAAGTCCTGGGTCATCTCATACACCGGGTGTCATCTTATAGGCAGGTATATCCCAAACATTATTTTATTTATTTGTTTGTTTTTTATTGATTTTTTTACAGAGAGGAAGGGAGAGTTAGAAACATCGATGAGAGAGAGACATCGATCAGCCGCCTCCTGCACGCTCCCTACTGGGGATGTGCCTGCAACCAGGATCAGAATTGAACCTGGGACCTTTCAGTCCACAGGCCAACACTCTACCCACTGAGCCACACCGGTTTCGGCCCAAACTTTATATTTTAACTGGAAAAGCTGGGGTCATCTTATACGCCCAGTCGTCTTATACTCCGGAAAATATGGTAGCTGATTTTATTGTCTAGCGCCCCTCACTGTGTCTCACTTGACATCAGGGGATTCTTTTATTCCCTGTTGTATGTGCAGATCCTGGGAAACTCGGTCATAACTAGGGGCGCAGGAGAACTGGGTGAGTGGACTGCTGAATGGATCGGTCCAGATATGTATGTTGTAAACCAGTGCTCTTACTTTACCCGGTCTGCTGGTGGAGAGGTGGAGGGACTGTCGGGAACCACACCGTTTGCACCGACTGCTACATGTTAGGAAACTTTACATGTTTTTAAAAGTTTTCTCTCTCACTGTTCTCACTGCTGCTCTACTCTGACAGGCATGAAGTACATAAAAGGCAAGAGCCGGCGCTGAAGGAAGCGCTTTAGAAACACTTGATTATGTAACTAAAGAAAATGATCACGGCCAGCTTTCTGACATCTTGGTTGGGACACTGGGGGTTTACATTTGCACCCCAACCAGGAAGAGGAGAAATATTTAATTGGGCCCTAAATTAACTGGCAGGGAAAAATCTCCATGCTGGAATATATCATTCAGTATAATTGGAGATGATAAAAAATACATTATTTTCCAGCTATAGGAGATTATTTTAAATGTGCCAGTCATTCTGCTTGGGTTTCATTTTTAAACAGTCCACGGCCTGGTTAAAAGTTATGGTGGTGACATAGATAATTAACACCTAATATTCTTGTTATCCTGTGAATTACATGTCAAAGCTGTTTTCCCTCCACTTACTTCTGGCTAATTTGAAAAGGTGACTCACTCCAGAATATAGCAGGTAAATATGTTTGGGGATTCTTTTTAGAATAGCAAGTCTCTGTACATCATGAGATTGATACGATTTTTACTTTATATTTTCTGATTTTTGGAGAGGATAGGAGGGGGGAGAGAGAGAGACATCTAAGCATACTCACTCTAATTAGATGCCTGAGAGAAACCTGTAGCGATATGCCCAACCAGTTCCTATAGAGACTGCGTGAAAAGCAGCAGAAAGGAAGGACGGACAGACAGCAATTGTCAACTGTGTAGCTGCTGGCAGCTTAACACTCTGTAGGTAAACTACACCCCAACCAACCCATCCCGGGGTTTACAGATGCCACCTTAAGAGAAAGAGCACCTCCCCTGGGAGGGTTCATGGGAGACACCTGGACCGGGCCTAAATGGGCAGTTGGGCATCCCTCAAAGGGTCCCAGATCGGAGAGGAAGCAGGCTGAGCTCAAGGACACCTCCCCTGTGTGCGGATTTCGTGCACCGGGCCTCTAGTCTGTAATAATAAAGCTGCCATCATCAGAGTCTGCACCGTGACCTCAGCACATCCCTGACTTCAAAGCCCCACTGGCCACCTCCCTCCTTTTCTCCCTCCAGCCGCACCGGCCTCCATCGGAGCCTCCTGTGCCTGGGGGTTCCTCCCTCAGATCCTTCTGCCTCCCAGCCCGTGTCCCAGATCACTTCCTCAGGGCGTCCATCGACTCTGCCGCTCACTCCTGTCCCTTCATTCTCCCCCTGCAATCCCGTGCATCAGACTCAAATGCACTGTATTTACAGGGGCGGGGCAGGGCAGGCAAATTCACATGCTTCATTTATGCATTTGCTGGAGGCACCAAGCATGTAGTGAGTGTCTGTAAATATTTGTTGAATGAATGAGTACAGTAACCTCTGTTCTTAATAGATGAACAACAAAGAGAAAACCTTAATGAATTATAGGTACCATATTCTCTGAGGATAATGGAAAAATAGCTTTTTTAAAGTGAGGAAGCTAAAGAAAAGAAACTTCACACATCAATGGGTTCAAAGTCTCTCTAAAAATCTGCTTGTAAGGCCAAAATTAAAATGCAAATGACAATGAATCCTTCACACTTTGGGACCCAAAGATTATTCATTTCTCTTCTTAACTTATTGAATTTAATGCTTAAGAAATAAATATGAGAAGAGAAATAAGTTAGAGAGAAAAATTTGATTAAAAAAAATTAAAGAATTGACTTTTGGGAAAATATAATTAAAAGATAAGCAATGAGCTGCCAAAAGCAATAAATACACAGAGAAAAATAAATATCAGAATTGTATATGGAAATAAAAGAAATACAGAGAAAAACACGTCTAAAAGAATATTTTACTCAAATTTGAAAATAACTATGGAATTGATGAATTTTAGAAAAGTTAAATGACTGTCACTGACTCAAAGATATACATAAAACCTCAATAGACCAATTAGTATAAAATAATTGTGAAAGTTATCAAAATCTAAGTACCTAATAAAGATAATGCCCACAAAATTTCAGTTTGATTACCTAATCTAAAAAGAACAAATTATTCTAATACAATTTAAACTTTTCCATAGAAAAGATTAAAAAGTAAGCCTCCAAAACTGTTTTATGAAACCAGTTTTAGACTAATCTGTATTTTGGGATAAAGAGATTTTAAAAGAAAAAATAATGGATTTTTTTTTTATATAAGGTCTCCTTGAACTTGAGTAAATGTGCTTAAAAATATTAATTTATTCAACTTGCATAACACATTTTGCAAGGCCAAAATACCACTAACCATGTCAAAATATAAGTTATTAGGGTGCAAATAGGATTCCACTTACTGGTAAATTCAGGTAATTGTATTGACACTAAAGGCCGGTGCACAAAATCTGTGCAAGGGGCTCAGCCCAAAGCAACCGCATTAGCTGCCTCAGTCCTCCCAGCCCCGGCTTTGTCTGGAAGGACTATGGTCTAATTAGCATATTATGCTTTTAGTATTATATAAATAGGCAAATGTGCAGCCAAAGACAAAGATATTCACATAGCACAATTTATAATAGCTAATAACTGTAAATATCCCTAATATCCATTACTAATAGGATAACTAAATAATAGTATATATTTTTTTAAAATATATTTCATTGATTTTCTTACAGAGAGGAAGGGATAGAAAGTTAGAAACATCATAGAGAGAGAGAGAGAGACATTCGCCCCCTACTGGGGAATGTGCCCGCAACCAAGATACATGCCCTTGACCGGAATAGAACCTGGGACCTTTCAGTCTGTAGGCCAACGCTCTATCCACTGAGCCAAACCGGTTTCTGCTAGTATATTTTTATAATGTAATACTATACAAAAAATAAATATGAATTGCTGTTAGTTCTAATAGGATGAATAATTTTTTCAAGTAGATAAAGTATGATACTATCTACATAAAGTTAAAAACTAGGCAATGAAAAGCTATTGTCATAGAAGCCAGAATAGGGTTAACTATGGAATGAAGGCAGGAAGTGGTGATTGGGTTGGCACCCAAAGGAATTTCTGGCTTTTTAAATATATATACATTTGGTTATATAAAATTGTTCTCTTCTCGATAACTTACATTAAACTTAGTATTTATATGTTCACGTTTCTAAGCATACATGTATTTTATATCAATAAAGCATTCTACACACACAAGGTCAATATATTTTCAAGAATACACAAGAAACTGTTGTTTTTAAATGAAAGAGAAAATGAAGGGATATTTTTATTGCATAATCTGTCTTATAATCATAAGTTTGTCCCCTTTAATTTATTTGCTTTCTCACATCATCACATTATTGTAAAAGCTGGAAACAATAATTTAAAAGAAAATTAAGTTCTCACTGACTTGTTATTTCCCCAGACTATACCATGGTGACTGGAATATGTTCTTCTAGATTTTTTTTCTGTGAACTCATGTATCTGTATTTCCATTTTGGGGAATTTGTAGGTATTCATGCAGTAACTACGGTATACAGTTTGGTTTAATAGCCTGTACAGTATTCAATATGATTTGGAGATCTGTCTTTAAAAGGACTAAAATTCTACCTCTTACATTCTTCTATTTAGATTTTTTACTCTTCCACATTTACAAGATTCCCAGTCCTCACTCTGTTAATACTTAGGACAGTTAATTCCCAGATGTGATCTCACTGAGGCTGACATTTGACATTGTTGTTCATTCTGTCTCCCCCCCCCCATTTTTATTAATGTATTACATGTATACATATCTTCCCATTGCCCGCCCCCAACCCCACTTTTATACACCCCCACCCCATCTTTTATGACCTGCTGCTGTCGTCCCACGTCTCCATACACTGACACTCCATATGCTCATGCATTCTTACTATAGTGGTACCTCGAGATACGAGTTTAATTCGTTCTGTCACCTTGAGGCGTGGGAAACTATGAGACGCTCGAGTCAAGGTAAACTGGTGGGTCCAGTGCAGCCGGCCGATCCGCGCGATGACTCCTATCTCAAATGTTGCTCGTATTTCAAAGCAAAAATCCCTCGCTCGACGGCTCGTACCTCAAAAATCTCGTATGTTAGGTTACTCGTATCTCGAGGTACCACTGTATTAGTATTTCTACGCAAATAAAGAACAGTCATGTGAAGGATTTTAATTTCCTCCTTTCCCAATGGTCTTTATTTGTGTAATGGGGTCTCTGACCCCCCTCATTCCTCTGCTCTCTGAAAACCTTAACATTCGCCGGAGAGAAAATTTACTGGTGATGCATTTTTTTTCACTTTTGTTTATGAAAGTCTTTATCTTTCCTTTCAGCAGGATAATTTCACTGTGTTTAGGAAAATTGCTAAAGGAAAAAAAGAAACTTCGAGTCACTCGCCAGCTTTGAAAAGAAACCCGCCTTCTGTAATTAATGCGCCCTCCGCCCGCGGCTTTCAGGGTTTTGTTTTTCTTTCTCCGGAGAACAATGCGCCTCAATTCGAGGCCTTTGTGCGCGTTCCTCCTTTATGTTCTGCGCCCGAATCCGAGGCCTGGCTTTCATCACTGGTTTCAGCAAGTCTTTGCCGTTAGTGGGTAAAGTATCACCTCTGCTTTCTGTGTCCCCCATAATCCTGTGAGATTCTTTCACTTTTGATTCTTGTTCCTCTTTTGTATATTAGTTTGGGGAGTTTCTGTTCACCTCTCTTCAAGCTGCTTGGTTCTTCCCTCCACTATGTGCGGTTTACTGACCATCAAAGCATTCCGCATTTCTTTTTTTTAATATATTTTATTGATTTTTTACAGAGAGGAAAGGAGAGAGACAAAGTCAGAAACATCGATGAGAGAGAGACATAGATCAGCTGCCTCCTGCACGCCCCACAGTGGAGATGTGCCCGCAAGCAAGGTGCATACCCCGACCGGAATCGAACCTGGGACCTTTCAGTCCTCAGGCCGACGCTCTATCCACTGAGCCACACCGGTCTCGGCATTTTATTTTTAAATAGTATTCCGCATTTCTGTTGTGCTTTTGATTTCTAGCATTTCCCCTTGACTCTCAGAATGTGCGCCCTCCACTGCCATTGCCCTCCCATTTCCGCAGGTTGAACGGCTTTTTCCATCAGAGCACGGAACATATCGGTCATAGTCACGTCCCACTCCCTGCTGATCATGCCAGCGTCTGAGTCTGTGCCCATGGATGCTCCTTCTCTGCAGTCTGACCCTCTTGCCTGTTGCTCTGCCCGGTTCCCTTGTCATTTTGGGGAAAGTGGGAGATGGTGGGTCAGTAGCAGCGCAGGAGGCTCACAGGCTTTGGCTCGTTTCTCCAGCTCAGGGCGGGGCTGGGGTCCCTGTTGGCGGTGGCTGGAGGTGTCGGGGTTCTCACATGTCCTGGGTGTCCTTGATTGTCCTGCCTCTCGCCTTTGGGCTCTACTAGGCGCTCCTCTTCCTCGCTGATCTGAGCTGCGATCTGGTTACTACCATGAAGCCGGTGGGTGGAGGGTGGAGTGAGGGGGCAGGGAGGGGGAATGTAGGGAAGCGCTCCCTGTTCTTCTGATGACACCTCGCCTCTCCCTGGCTCCTCTCTGGGGCTGTGGCCGTCCCAGGCCCTTCTCCCAGGGGATCAGCGAACTTGATCATGGGCCCAGCTTCCTCTCTGGCTGCTCAGACACCTGGTCGTCACATGCCTGCCCCCAGCAGCAGAGCCTCCTGGGAAGGAGACCTCTCTAGGCAGAAATGGCTCTCATTTAGTTACACGGGACATTTGGAGCATTCCCCAGACCACATCATGTGATCAAGTCATGCCAATCTATGTAATGATGTGGTCTACACCACGGACGACCCCTCCCGGCTCCCGTGGGCTTTCTGATGCTGAGGACACACTTGTCCGCAGGTGCTCAGGCGGTTCTAGTACCAGGGCTGGTGCTGAGCGCAGGGCCCAGGGCGGGCGCTCAGTGTGTCACTGTCGCTGGTTGTCAGGTCCGCTCAGATGGTGTCCTTGGTGGGAAGCAGGGATACGGCGTTTAATTCATACTGTTACCTTGACACACAAAGTCTCAATTTGGGATATAGAGATGTTAATGCAGAAACAAGGTTCCTATATTTGCGCATAAAGAGACAGAAAAGGTTTTGTACAAAACCATTGAGCTGCTGTTGTTCATCCTTATCAGAGGAGATTCTTTTCCCCCTTGTTTTTCAGAAAGTCAGAGGGAAGCAAAGAGACACGTTGTTTGCCTTCAGCATGCACCCAGGCCTGGACCAGGGATCGAACCTGCAACCCAGGTACGTGCCCTTGACCAGAAGCAAACCCACGCCCCTTCAGTCTACGGGTTGACACTCTAACCACTAAGCCACATGAACTAGGGCAAAACCATTTAGAATCCTCCACTAAAGTGTGAATAGTTCTGAAACCTTAGATTATAATGAAGTATGCACATTGGAAGTCAATCAAATGAAATGTAGTTAGGAAGAGAGGAGCAGTTGTAGAGATACATACTGTGTAATTTGAGAGCTATGGCCTAGCTAAGCCCCAGCAGAGCGGTCAAGATAAGCTGACAAACGCTTTTATGATTAAAACAATGACAAGTTTAGGAGAATAAAGATAATCTCGATGGTCTGAATAAATACCAAGAAACATTAACAGTGAAGAAAGTTAAGCAAAAGAAGATGTATTATGATGTGTCATCTAGTTATAGGTAGGTGTTGGAACATGTGAGACAGACATGAAAATGAAGGCAATTATGAATCACCTTCTATTGAACTCTAAGCCATTAAACTGAGAGTCTTATTCCAACGTTCTTTCATTTGTACAGCTAACTTCCACTCAGAAATATAATATGGATTTTTAACAATGTGACCTCATCCCTCTAGAATCTCCAACCGGGAAAACAAAACTAAGTCCCATAAATACACTGCACACATACATAAAACATGAGTGAATCATAAGCAGAGTTGCGTGTACGTAGCTACCTGTGGAAAAGAGTCTGTGTGTATGTGGATTGGTCTGGGTTACGCACTGAATTTAAATCTAATCTCTTACAGGGTGTCTAACTTATTCTTCAGAAAGAGGATAACCCTAGAGGTGTACTCAGAACACATGGTCCGAAGCGGGAAGGTAAGCTCTTTTTGGCATCAATTCTTACCAATGCCCACATTGTATTTCATGGCTTCCCCTTTGTATGGATGTTTATTAAAATGCTAATTAAGCACATGCATCAGAGGGGGACTCCTATCTGCACTGGAAGATGTGATTGAGTGTCAAGAAGGGCGTGGCATTAAATACTAATCTACAGCCATCCTGAGACAGTGAAGGGAGCATCCGCAGCTTACACTAAGGCACAGTGTTTGGACTGCGTTTCGAATCCTGGGGACCAGGAATGGGGTTCCCTTACATCCGGGGTGTGCTGAAACTTCTCTGGGTGCTTTGCTTAAAGCCAACCTGCCAGAAATGCCACCCTTTCCCCATTTTCTTTGTAAAAAATCAATAAAATATATTTTAAAAAAGAGAGGAGGGGAGAGGGATAGAGAGTTAGAAACATGGATGAGAGAGAGACATCAATCAGCTGCCTCCTGCACGCCTCCTACTGGGTTTGTGCCCGCAACCAAGGTACATGCCCTTGACCGGAATGGAACCTGGGACCCTTCAGTCCGCAGGCAGATGCTCTATCCACTGAGCCACACCGGTTCGGCCCTCTGCCCGTTTTCTAATGAAGGCGCTTCTTCCCCATCCTCAGTCGGACCGGGCCCGGGATGTAAAAGAAGCCAGCAAAGGAGCAGTGTGGCTCTGGGGTTGGACTGGGGGCTGTGAAACTAACGACGAGGGGACATTTGTCTGTCAGCCACCGGGTCTCCAAAGCTGTGAGAGGAAATGGAGGCAAAACCAGACCAGGCTTTTAGTGGACACGACGCGGGGTTTATTTTGGATGGGAGACTAGTACGCGCTTTTTCACTGTTAAGTCGGTAGGGGGATCAATAATTGGGAGACACTGCTATGTTACCCACAATGTTTTCTCCTTCACTTGTTAACATGTAAAACTCTCTTCGTGGTGTGGCCAGAAAGTTGAAAAAGAAGAATGGAACTGGTATATTCAACCAATAAGTAAGATTTACTCAGTGAGTCTTTCAAAATTTAGTTTATGGATATCTAAGGTCCATTTTGAAAAATGTTCATTGAGATATTATGCAATTAGTTACATGTGTTGTAGATACTTATCTGAATCAATTACATAAAACTAATACTTATTACAACTGAAACCAGAGAAAAATGTTTGAAAATTTTATCCGAATAATTTAAATAGTATATGTGCGTATGTGTGGACATAATTTAAATTCTGCTTATGCTTAAATCACTTTTCAGAATTATACTTATTCAGAGAGAAGAAAAAACGTACAATTTTTTTTCATCTGATACAGGTTTTCAGATATTATAAAGGAAAGATGTCAATTATTTGTGGTTCATAGTCTATTATTTTAAATTATGTAATAATTTGTTTTTATGTGAATTATGTATTTCATGACAAATTACATATGTGGAAAGGATTAGACAGTTTATAAAATTCGTGAGGGAGCAGTTATAGAAAACATTTTAAGCCACTGATATGCATGGTCAGAGCAAAGAAATATCTGTTGAAAAGAGACCAGGTTAGGGGTGGAAAATAAAATGGACATCAATCTAATAGAGACGCAGGGAGATAGATATAAACCCATCAACACAGAGAGGAATGCACAGATCATAGGGAGATTGAATAATAAGGTAGAAAGCATGTCAGAAATACCTGCTGATGAGATTAAAATGTTGGTGTCATGGAAAATAAGAAGATTTAATTCTCATGAATTGCCATAAAGTTTTTGAGCATAAAATATATTGTATTTATATATAATTATATTTATGCAATAGAGTTTACATATAGAATTCTATATGTATACTTATGTTGAGAAAGTGTGACAACCTAAGTATAATACTCATTGTGATTTTAACAATGTTTATCTATGACAAGTTTTTGTCCCAATATTTAAGGAAAATAAGCTTTGTTCCATGTCACACAATGTTGTTGAGAGTGAGGAAGACATAGGTAAGAGAGAGAGAACAAGCCTGAAATTGCCTCACAAAATAATTGTAAAGTGCGTCCATGTATCCTAGGGAGAGTTAGAGAAGATGGTATCGCTCACTTTGTTTTCAATAATGTAACCCTGAGTCCTGGAAAAGGGGGGGATGATAACTGTACCTCGTTAGCCACGATGTTGCATTTAACCTTTCATGACCTTACTCACATTCCAGGGAGCACATGGCATGCAGTTCTGCCCAGTGCTCTATGTACATTGTTGGAGAATCTATCTATATATATAAATGTATATATAAAAGCCTAAGTGACCGTTATGACCAAATGACAGTTGACTGGTTGCTATGACAAGCACTGACCACCAGAGGGCAGACGCTCAACACGGGAACTGCCCCCTGGTGGTCAGTGCGCCCGCACAGCAGGACCGTGCTCAGCAGACCAACCTGTCCCCGTGCCCACCAGCCTGGCCGCTGCCACTGCCCCTCAGCAAGTCCGGTCTCTGGAGAACAGGCCCCGATGGACCAGCGCCACCACCTCCTGGAAGTCTGCCTGGGGCACTGTGGCCGCTTCCCCTCCCAGATGCTCACAAGGAAGAAAACACATAAAAGTGACCACCCGGTGGCTACCGACAACCTGCACAAACGTCAGCAGGATCCGATCCTGGCGGCAAGGGTGTCCCACCACCTGCTGGAGGGCCGATCGCATCCCAGGCCCCTTCCATCCACCCGGGGCCTCTAGCTGTTCTTGTGCCAGAATCAGTTTGTTTATTGGACACACAGACCAATGGAGCTAAACAGAGGACCCAGCTATCGACCCAAGCCACTGCGCTCAATTAATATTTGACACGGAGGCAAGAGCATGCGATGCAGTCAAGACGGTCTCTTCCATAAATGGTGCTGGGAAAATTGGACAGACACGTGGAAAAATGAAAGTAGACCACCAATTTAGGCCACACACAAAAATAAACTCCAAATGGATAAAGGACTTAAACGTAAGATGGGAAACCATAAAAATCATAGAATAATCCATAGATGGCAAAATCTCAGACATATGTCATAGTAACATCTTTACTGATACTGCTCTTCGGACAATAGAAAGCAAGGAGAAAATACACAAACGGGACCACATCAAAATAAAAAGCTTCTGTGCAGCTAAAGAAACATCAGCAAAACAACAAGAAAGCCTACTGCGTGGGGACATATTTGTCCACGTTATCGCAGATAAGGGTTTAATCTCCAGCATTTACAGGGAGCTCGTGCAGCTCACCAAAAGGAAGATAAACAACCCAGTGAAAACATGGGCAAAGTTTTCAAAAGAGCACACACAGAAGGCCAAGAGACACATGAAAACCTGCTCAAAGTCACTCATCATCCGAGAGATGCAAATCAAAATGACAATGCGGTACCAACTCACACCTATCAGAATGGCTATTATCAACAAATCAACAAATGACAAATGCTGGCGAGGATGCGGAGAGAAAGGAGCCCTCGTGTACTGCGGGTGGGAATGCAGACTGGTGCAGCCACTGTGGAGAACAGGATGGAGTTTCCTCAAAAAAAAAAACAAAAATGGAGCTCCCATTTGACCCAGCATCCCACTCCTAGGAAGATATCCCAAGAAACTAGAAACACCCATCAGAAAGGACACACACACCCCTGGGTTCATAGCAGCCCAATTCATCAGAGCTAAGATATGGAAACAGCCTAAGTGCCCATCAGCAGATGAGTGGATTAAAACTGTGGCACATCTACACAATGGAATTCTTCACCGCTATAAAAAAGAAGGGACTCTTACCATTTGCAAAAGCATGGATGGACCCGAAGAGCATTTTTCTCAGAGAAATAAGCCCATCAGAGAAAGATAAGCATCACATGACCTCACTCATTTGTGGAATAAAATGAACAACATGAACTGGAGAACAAAATCAGACCCAGAGACAGAAGCATGGAACAGGCCCGCATCCACCTCAGAGGGAAGGTGGGGGATGAGGGCATGTTCGGGGTAGGGGGGTGGGAATGGCTGGGGAGAGGTCAATAGTGGAAAAAGAGACAAATGTAGTACTTTAAAGAATTAAACAAATAGAAAAAAAAAAAACTGATTCAGTACAAGATGTGCTTCCCGTTGACAAAATGAGTGGTGCCTATGGAATATGGCCATGGCCTGCCACATCCAGTTCCACCCACCCCTGCGCTCACACCCGGCACCGTCACACACACACAGGAGGACGAGAAGGAAAACCACCGCTCTGAGGTCATTGCCTCAAAAACAAGTGCTCCTGGGGCAGAGTGCGCATAAACCAGAAGACAGCGCCAGCCCCTGCAGGTGAGCGGTGACTGTGTGAAACAGCCAGCAGTGGCGGGGGGGGGGGGGGGAGGCTTGGGAAATAACGCACTGGCGGTGCAGGCAAGGGGAGAAGCCAGTTTAAAAAGACCCTCATTCACTGTGACACGAGAGAGAGACAACTATTGTTTTGACTACTGACTGGAGGAGTTGGTGTGGAAAACCCATAAGACCATCCAGATGTATTGACTCCAATTCATGATTACAGTGTTAATTTCTGGGGCTTCCTCAAATCAGAAGCCCCTTCTAGCACCGAGGGGAGGGGAAGGAGTGCCCTTTGCCCACCAGTGGGTCACGCACAGGCGAGGTCCGCAGGCACCGCACACAGACACGTTCCGGAATGTGAGAAACGTGTCCATAGGCTTGCGTTCGAGTTTTTAAAAAACGGATCGACATGAACCTGATAAAATGAGAAAGCTACCTCAGGGGTAGACTGATGCTTTCCTAAATAGTTCTGTGACCTTTTAGAATAGATATTAACTGCCCTGGACACCGATTCCAGAGGAAATGTTTTACTAGACATACCTGCATGATCTTTAAGGAAACATATATTTTCAAAGAGTAAACTGGATTTAAGTCAGATAGGTTGATATGCATATTAATAAATATAGGACTGTAACAATACGTATAGATAGGATTATAGATATAGATGTAGGATTATAGATCTAGATGTAGATCTAGATATATATGACTAAGGATTGAGAAATAAATTGATACCTGAAACAAATTTTGGACTTTAAAATCCTGGTAATAATTTAGGAAAGTAGATTCATATACTATTCTCTGCAGTAGTGTCTAAACATAATGAAAAATCGAATAACTTTCCTATTGTTCCTTCTAATGAAGAGCTGCTTTAGTCTCACTCTAACCTGGGCTGTATCCGTTGGCAGGAGGGAAACCGGAAGGAGTCCACACCCTGAGGATATTGACAGAGGATGTGGTATGTGTTTCCCACGTAATCACAGCCTTGACTTAACCATCTTGAAATTAATGTCTTCATCTTTCAGCTTTATGTTCTCTCTGGAGCTCTGCGTCTCCCCAGGACAGGTGCTGCCTGAAATTGGGGTGCTGGCATGTCGGAGGGCGCGCATTAAAATCTATCTTTAGTCCAGAGTCAGTGCCCTCGCTCAGGCCTCCCCTCACGCCTTTCACTCTGCAGCCCGCACAGCCTAAGAGAAAGTCCCGGTTGATGGATGTCATTACTGTGCAAAATTCGCTGATCTTGGTTTTTTAATTTCTTACAGTCAAAGGCCAGTCCTCTCGTGAAAGCTGCAGTTTTGGGGGTGATCCATGAGGCTTGATCCATGAAGGTGTGACTGGACACATACTTCAGGCTTTGTAACAGCCATGTCAGTGGAGAAGGTACTGTGAAGGCCACTGAGTCCTTTCCACAGGGACTCGGACACTTGCTTTGAAACATGTCAGTGCACCTACTTTGGGGGAGACCTGAGGTTCAGCCCCTTCCCCAATTCCAAAAATACCTGTTGCAGCTACTGAATGTTCTACCAGAAAGCTGTTTGCTTCTTGAAGGTGTCCATCATAACTGTCTTGATCTGTATTTTTAACAATGTTAACCTAGAAATGGTACACTTGCTCTTTAGAGTGTGGATGTATTTGCATCTAAAAGACATCCGGAAAGAACAGAGACTGCGAATGAGGACCGCGGCAGTAGAAGGTCAGATGCTATTGCTCTCTTTTCTTTCCAACAAATAAGAGTATGCAGTTACCTGCAGACTGTCATTCTGCGTGTTGCTTTACCTTTCCTTCGTGGTACAAGGCCCATCAGTGGATGTGCTTTATCTCCCTAATAATTACGGGAAAGAGACAGGCCTGAGTCTGCAGACCGGAAATCAGGGGGGGGGGGGAGGGAAGATGGATGTGCTGGTTTGTCTCCGTCTGCCTGCCCTCTATCCATCATAAGTGACAGACGCCCTCGTCAGCAGGACGAGCAGGGCACAGGGAGGCAAACCAGCTGTGCTGCCCTGAACAAACCCCAGGGGAGTGTCCTGCAGGCAGACTGCCCCGACTGCTGGGAAGGACATGATCTGCCTCATCCGAAAGTCTGCCCGCTCAGTCTGAAAGCAAAACCTTCCCCCAAGAACAGGCCCCTGAGCCTGGCCAGGAAGCTCAGTGGTTGAGCACTGACCCATGAACCAGGAGGTCACAGCACATGCCCAGGTTGCAGGCTCACTCCCCAGGAGGGGATATGCAAGAGGCAGCTGATCAAAGATTCCCTCTTATCATTGATGCCTCTGTGTCTCTCCCTTCCTCTCTGAAATCAATAAAAATACTTTTTTTTTTTAAACCAGAAACTTGAGCATTCACTTATAATGCAAGGGAAAATAGATGCAGAGACATTCGTGGGTCCTTCTCTTTAAAAAAGGTTCATGATTCTCTCCTTTTTTCTCCCTTCCCAGACAACGAGTTGCTAAACTCAGTTTCCTCATTTCCCAGAAGAGAAAATGGCAAAGTATCCCATCATGTGTAGGTTGTTGGTGCACCAGGGTGAAATCCTGATTTCAGTACTTGGTTATCATTACAGATGTCATCATGGCTATTTAAATAGTCCTAGAATCAGTAAAACAAAGCTCTAAAATAATCCATATCTGTTTTCCTTTGTCTTAAAAATATCAGAAAAAAGTAAGACAGGTATTTGTATAACTAATTAACAGCTAATCAAGCACAAAAACAGACGTTAAAGGCATGCAGGTAGTTAGTTGTCAGAATCCAAGCTAAATGCAATCTATTTCTTCCCACACATTTAATATTTCCACATCCATTTTACTGTGTTTTATTTAGTTCTTAAATATAACCTTAGCATTCATTTTTTTATTACCAACTGTCATTTTGCCTTACAAATGACAATGTCTCATAACTTTCATTGCCCATAATTAAGTACCTCAGATCTCCATGCTATGATTTAGGTTCGCATTTACATATTCATAAACCCTACATTTAGAAGCAGTGATCCGTTTGTGCATAGTCAGCACAGCACTTGAAATTCATTTGAAAGCATAAACACTTGAAATACATTAAGAATGTATTAGCGTGTACAGAAACACTTATGTACATATTAGGGGTCCAGCGCACAAATCTGTGCACCTTGAAAGGGATTGTGGGCTGAGACTGAGGTGGGCATAGAAGCAGGTCTCAGCCCCTCCTCCATGTCCCAGCCTGGCCCCTCCTGATGCAGAGCGAGTGGGGCCAGTGCTGTCAGTGGGTGTGAGTGCTGGCTGCTGCCCCAATTGCCCCTCAGGAGCAGGGGTGGGGGGTGGAGAAGCACTGAGAGGTGATCAGGGCTGGCAGCCCCTGCTCGCACCTGTTGACAGTGCTGAGCAATCAGGGAGCGGCATGCAGGAGCAAAGAATTTTCACCAGAGGCGTGCCCTGCCTTGGTCTGGCGCCCCCACTCACCTGCCCCACCATCCAGCTGCAGCCAACACATACCATGCTCTGTGTGTGCCCCTGATGGTCTACGCATGTCATAGTGACCAGTTGTTCAGTCATTCTGCTATTTGGTCTATTTACATAGTAGCCTTCTATTATATAGGATTTTAGACAACTACTTCAACTGCTCACTTTGGAATAAACAGGGAAGAAAACTAAGCTGTACCCCAAAAGTATTTGTTTTAAAATTTCACCAGCCTGAGTGAATCACATCCAGGGAAGGCATTAGCTCTGGGGGTGGCTTCAGCACATGAGTGAAATGTCAGGAGTTTTGAGGGAAATGGTAAGGTAATCTAGCAGATATTTGGATCAAAAGGAAACTATAACTTTGAAAATCATACTTCAAAAGGAAATTTTGGTTTTTTCTTGGTGGCCTGTCTGGCTGTTGAATTATATATATTCTTAAAAGTCAGATGTCATTTACAAAACAATAAGATGGCCAGCATTTATTGATTAGGGAGAGCAGAAATCCCCTGCCTACCTTTGTAAATGTCCCAAGTGCACTGTAATGACGTGACATGGACACACCTTCACTGTCCTTATAAATTGCAGGCGCCCCTGTCGCATGTGGTCCGTCACTGACTGAGACCGCATTATGCAGCACATGACTGCATGTACTAACTCATGTATGCGTGTGTGTATGTGAGTGTAAGTATGTATGTAAGCAAATCTTCCACTGACCTGTGTCCTTTGGGTCCCGCATTTCCATGGTTGCTGGGTCTGAATTCAGTGGGTCAAATCGTTCACATTTTCCTTTTCCCAGTCTGGCTGCTGTGCACTGTACTTACTGTCATACACGTTCTTTCTACATAGCATGCCATTCAGGGGGAGGGTTCCTCTCCATGTAACTCACTGACATGTCCACCTTCAGCTCCCACACTAAGCGCCAGTGGAGTTTTCAGTTAAACCCCATTTGTAATCTAACGCCATGCTGAATTAAGCACCTGGTATCTGCATTGTTCTAAATATTGAAGAGCAGCCTCTGAGTTTAACCTCTGCATTGAGTGTTAGAACAGGACAAAAAGAGACACAGAAAATGGTGAAAAGGGGAGGATGAAAGGAGAGAGAGCAGTCAGAATGTTTATATTCTTAGCTCATTCTTATAGAAATTTGTTTCTGATGGAAGATTCCACCTACATCAGTGTCATTGTATGTAACTAACATGAAAAACGCTCTTTATTATGGACAACTACAAATCACACAAAATCTGGAAAACCCTCTGAGGGAATTTTCCTTTTCATAGCAATTAGCGTTTGGCATTTGTTGAAATAATATCTGAGCAAACTTTTAAATCTATTTATGGAAAAGCATAAGAAGATAGCTGTTGTTTGCTGGGGAAAGTTTATAGCCTTATGTTATCTTTTATACATAGATATAATGGTAATATCAATTTTTTATTTGAAAAGGAAAGTTGAATGAAAATTAGTAAAATTCATAAATTGTTATATCATGCAGTGACAACTCCTAAAATGACTATTAGAGGAAAGTAATTTTAACCAAAGTTACAATTACATTAAAGCTTCAATGGAAATATCTCCCAATCATCTTCAAATAATAGACCAAAAAGATATTGAAATCTGTACACTAGTTATTAATTTTTTATTCTCAGCCTGAACTGACAAGTTCTTTATAAATATAATTCTCAGGATAATTCCTGTAATGCTGTTCAAGTAATGTGAAGAAAATCTTCAATAAGAATGACATTACTTTTTATGAATATTAATACAAAATTAGAGAGTTCTTATTACAAATGTGAGAGCTAATCAAAGGTTTCTTCTGAGAGGAAAATGATATTGTGGATGCCCTGATATCAGTGTGGTAATATTTCACTCAACAAAACGCACACAGGAGTTGTCGCGATATCCATGTATGCCTCAGAAAAATATCTACCTTCTTATAAATTTATAAAACATAAAAATGGGTGAAACAGATTTAGAAAAGAATTAGCTAAATATGGTGATAATAGACCAAGCATTTCCCTTTGTTAATAAAATTATTTTATAAAATTGTCTAAATTTTTTAAAAATATTCATTAGAGAGAGAGGAACATCAATGATGAGAGAAAATCATTGATTGGTCTTCTGCCTGCCCCTTTCTGGGGACAGAGTCTGCAACCCTGACATGTGCCCTGACCAGGAATCATCGTGACCTCCTGGTTCATGGGTCAATGCCAAACCACTGAGCAACACATGAGCAACACAGACCACACAAATTGTCTTCATTGCTGACAGGTAAAGCAAGAGCTTGACCTTCACTGTGCAACTCCAGTGGTGTCCTGTGGCGAAGCTTCTCTTGCAGGGGACCCCAATGTTAGTCCTCCCCCAACCAGTAAACATGTTCCCCAAATCCTCCATTCAATCCTAACACGTCCTACAAATCAACCCCAGGGGAATGTTCCCCCCGTTTCACATCCAGGAAGCCAAGTCTAGCTCCCTCTGGAGTTTCCCTCCTTAGAGAAATGTTAGGAAGGTCAGCAGGCTGTCCAGCGGGAGCAGAGGAAGCAGTGAGAGCGAGCCGCCTTCAGACCTAGAGCCTGAGTTGACAGAGAAGTCCACCCCTTGTCACAGAAGCAAAAGCAGCAACAGAGTCCCTCACAGTGTCCCCTGCCCTTCCCAGCTCAGCCCCCTTCTCTTGGGGCTGAATCAGAACCACGATTTCCGACGGAGGCCTTGGGCCACTGGGCTGGGTTTGGCGCCTCCATTTGGTGAGACCAAACGCGACTGCAAAAGCTTGGCCAGGATGCAGAGGGCAGAAGACGGGTAAGAGTGAGTGCGATTGGTTCTATAGTGTATGGCAGCTTACCACCCCGCCAATGTGCGCGGACAGAAGAACCGGCGATAATGAGGTCTCTGCTTTGTAATCTGTAACTCCTTTCTCTTCACGAACGTGGATAACGAGCTGTGCTTTAGCCACGAAGCATCGCTCACGTTCTGAAGCAGTGGTCGGCAAGCTCATCAGTCAACAGAGCTGCAGTTTGCGGTCCACTGTTCTGAACCAGGGGCTGGAGTTTTATTTGTTCCTCCTGCTTCAGTGGAGAGATCCTGATTTCTCCCTTTCCTGGGCGAACACCCCATGGGGAACAGGAACTTGACCTTCAGGGGGTGGGGGGGCAGCTTCTGGCACCTCCCCCTCAGCTCCTGTCCGCCTGGGCGGGTGCATCCCTCCACCTCACATTCCTGCTTCATCACTGAACTGCTACTGAGTGCTCACCCTCCATATGGACTGAATGAAGCAACGGGGAAAGAACAGGCACAGGATGCTTTCAGAGAGCTCAGACCATTTTGAGCCCTAAAATATACACAGCCCTAACCGGTGTGGCTCAGTGGATAGAGCGTCGGCCTGCAGACTGAAAGGTCCCAGATTCGATTCCGGTCAAGGGCATGTACCTTGGTGGCGGGCACATCCCCAGTAGGCGGTGTGCAGGAGGCAGCTGATGGATGTTGCCCTATCTGCCAATCTCTCTCACCCCCAGGCAAAAACGCTAGTTTTATTTTTGTCAGTGGAGTTTGCATTTCTCGGGCTTTTTAATAACAATCATAGGGCATGATGCTCTTTTCTGTATGTTAGGATCTCTCCACCGAAGCAGGAGGAACAAATAAAACTCAAGTCTGTGTCTATGTGAACGGACTGTGGCTGGAATTTGGGCATTACACAGCTAGAACTGTGCCTTCTTTTTCAATTACATCATTTTTAAAAAGAGTATTTTTTGGCCTGATTTGTAGGTCTGCCTCAATTTCAATTTGGGGGGACTAAATGCGGGCAACATTTTATAGGAGTTGATACCGGGTTATCATAGAAAATGTCGTGCCGCTGTTTTAAGACTTCGCTTCTTAGAAACCTGGGCTTTCATGTTGAAATCAACTATCATGAGAAATAATTTATGGGCAATAAAGCGGGCCGATTTTAGGTTACAGTTTGATAAATTTTGACAGCTGTGTGCAACCAGCAATAACATTTCCATGTTTAAAAAGTTCTTGGGCCGAAACCGGTGTGGCTCAGTGGATAGAGCGTCGGCCTGCAGACTGAGGGGTCCCAGGTTCGATTCCGGTCAAGGCCATGTACCTTGCTTGCAGGCACATCCCCAATAGGGGGTGTACAGGAGGCAGCTGATTGATGTTTCTAACTCTCTCCCTTCCTCTCTTTAAATACATTTTATTCATTTTTTTAAACAAAATAAAAAGTTCTGCTCAAACCGGTTTGGCTCAGTGGATGGAGCATCGGCCTGCAGACTGAAAGGTCCCAGGTTCCATTCCCGTCAAGGGCATGTACCTTGGTTGCGGGCACATCTCCAGTGGGGGCGTGCAGGAAGCGGCTGATCGATGTCTCTCTCTCTCATCGCTGTTTCTAACTCTCTCTCCCTCTCCCTTCCTCTCTGTAAAAATCAATAAAAATACATGAAAAAAAAAAAAAAAAGAAGAAGGCAGGCCATTAAATCTCCCGGTTCGTTCTTCTTCAACCTCCTTATAATAATAAGTTCTAGAAATTTGTACCTTTGTAGTCCATTTTGATATGCTTCCCATCACTAAAACAGCTCTGTCTGCTGCAGAACTTACTGGAAATGAGTTATACCACTTTAGCAGCGTTACTGTGTGTACCTGTAGTCTGTGGGTATTTGCTGCTGAGGGACATATGTCATGAGTGGGTAGAACCCAATTTGTTGACCATTCACAATGAATGGGCATTTGAGATGCGTTCAGGTCTGGGGTCTTGTGCATAAAGCAGCTATGAACACATACAAACAAGACTTTCTGTTCTAACACCTCGTGCGTAAGAACTGAAGAACGGAATAGTGGCATCACATGGAAAATACACATTTCACCCCCGAAAACACTATTTCCTACCAAAAATGTGTAGCACTCATTACTCCAAATCCTCACCAACAACTATTTCTCCTAGTAAGTTTTACAGATTTCAGCTATTGTGATAGATATGTAGCAGCATCTCATTATATATTTATATCGGGTAAATTTAACATGTTTTGGCTTATGAAACCATCATTACCATCAGGACACTAACCATCTATCGCTTCCAAAGTTCTTTCTGTATAACCCCCGTCTCCCACCCATCTCTGCCAATCTTTCACCCCCAGGCAAAATGCTAGTTTTATTTTTGTTATTAGAGTTTGCATTTCTCGGGCCTTTTAGTAAGAATCATAGAGCATGATGCTCTTTTCTGTATGTTAGATTTATAGTATTATGGGTCTGCTTCGAGAAACCAGAAATATTTCAGATAAACAACCTAACAGTTTACCTTAAAGAACTATAAAAGGAGGAACACAGCCCAAAGTCAGGAGAAGGAAATACTAAAAATGAGGGCCTAATTAAATGAGACAGACAAAAAGGCAAGAGAAAAATGTTAAGGAAAGAAAGAGCTGAAAGATAAATAGCATTAACCCTTTGTTAGACTCGCCAAGGAAAAGCAGAGAAAAGACTCAAACTCAGGAATGAAAGAGAAGTTACAAAGGATGATCTGAGAACACTGTGAAACGCCACACCACCAAATCTGATAAACTGGGAGAGAGATGGACAAGTTATTAGAAATATTTAACTTTTCCAGACTGGACCCGCAGAAATAAACTGGCAGGAAGGAACTCAACACAGCAATCCAAAACCTCCCAAAAAACCAAAGTGCCAGACCAGATGGGTCACTGGTTAGCGCGACCACAATCCAAAGATTCAATGCCGACCTCTGCTGCTCACTCTTCCAGACGGACCACCACCTGCGGCCAGCGTTGCCCTCAGGAAGCCTGTCCCTCTCGTGAGCATGATGCCCACATCCCCAACAACAGACCAGCACAGTGACAACACGCCGAGGAGAGAACACCCTGTTTCCCTGTGACCGCTCCCTGCAGGGCATTGGATTCTGAGTCTGTACATCGGTTGCCTTTGACCTTTACAATGTCTGACTCAGAATCACCAATTCGCATCATTACTTACAAATGTTCTTGGAGAATAACAGAGAATACATTCGAAATGCAGTAAACACGGAAGGAAGTGTTCTTTGGGGAACATATATTTTACGTGAAATATTGTCATATTATTACCAGTATTGAGGCGTACCTTCAGTGCAGTGATTAAATTAATTGATTTTTGATTAGCTGCACAGCCACATTCATTTTAAAAATGTTTTCCTCACTAGCGCATTACTAGACATAAACGTACATGAAATCTTTTCAAAACAATTCCTTTAAGATGGACAGAATGCGACAGCCAGGCAAAATAGGCAAGAGAGTGGATAATGATAATCCAGATTGGATACGTGGATAGCATCTAGGCCAGTGGTCTGCAAACTGCGGCTCACGAGCCAAGAGCCACGGTTTGCCGCTCTGTTGACTAATGAGTTTGCCGACCACTGGTCTAGGGTTTGCTTTGAGCTCTAGTCGGACAGTCCCCAACTTCAAGAACTTGGTTAAGATTTCAACTTACTCATTTGCAAAAAGGAGCAAAGACTACATGCTTCATAGAGTTATTATGAGAATTGAATGAAATAAAGCTGTTGCCACAATATCTGGCACATCATAAATGTTCAATGAATGTCAGAAAATATTATCTTTAAAATATATTTTTGCCATGACCGATTTGGCTCAGTGGCTAGAGCGTCGGCCTGCAAACTGAAAGGTACCAGGTTCGATTCCGTCAAGGGCATGTATCCTGGTTGTGGGCACATCTCCAGTGGGGGGCGTGCAGGAGGCGGATGATTGATGTCTCTCTCTCATCAATGTTTCTGACTTTCTATATTTCTCCCTTCCTCTCTGTAACCAATCAATAAAATACATTTAAAAAAATATATATATATATTTATTTTAGAGAGGGAATGAGAGAGAGAAACATCAATGATGGAAAGAATCATTGATTGGCGGCCTCCTGCATGCCCCCTACTGAGGATCGAGGCCACAACCAGGTAATGTGTCCTGATAGGAATGGAACCATGACCTCCTGGTTCATAGCTCAATGCTCAACCACTGCACCATGCTGGCTGGGCTCGTGATGTAATTATTAATATAAAGTCAATCAATTAAGAGCTACACCAGTGGTTCTCAACCTGTGGGTCGTGACCTGTTTTCTGATGGTCTCAGGCTCTACAGCAGTGACCCACAGGTTGAGAACCACTAGCAGGGTCGCCTAAGACCATCAGAAAACACAGATATTTCCATTACGATTCACCACAACACGAGGAAGTGTATTAAATGGTCGCGGCATTAGAAAGGTTGAGAACCACTGAGCTACACAATGCGGGGAAGAAGGTTCGGATGATTTTGCAGGTTTATCCCCAAATCACCCGCCCACCTACCACCATCAAAGGGGATCTCCTTCCTCAGAGGAGAGTCGCCCTCCCCCTCCTCCTGAATGCAACCGAAATCTCCAAGGAGAGCCGAGCTGACCGCAGGCAGTGGGAGAGGGAAAGGGAGAGACCTGCGAGGGAATCCCCACATCAGCAGGTGTGGAAGCATTTCACAGGGTGGCTTCATTCGTTGTAAATATGACTCTCCACTCCCTGAGAGCTAATTGCTCTCGCCTTGTCTGGGAAGCTTGAAATCGGGCCATTACCTTATGCAAACGTTATTTTCAAAATTAAAGTCGATGGCAATGGGTCAAGCTCGTAGTGAAAATACGCATAAAACACAATACTGATAGCAAAACATTCTTCTGAGATAGTTGAGATGGAAAGGAGCATCTTCCTGAGTTGCATTCTTAGTACCAGTGAAGGTGTTTAATGCAATAATGGCATCATGCAGAGTGTTTCAACTGAACCCCAAGTCCTCATTGCATAGTTTTTAATATTTTTTCAGGTAATCATAAAACATAACTTTGTCTTATAAATATTATGAGTGATACCTACACTGACCCAACGCCTAGATTTAAGCTAATATTTGCATAGCTTTTGTTTTATCAGTGTTTCAGTCTACTACTGTTCTGAAAAATTTTGCCTTTCAGAGTCCTTGCAAAAATGGAAATAATAATTTTTTTTAAATCTTACATTTACTGGGTCAACATTTTGAGGAGTAATTATGCTCTCCAATATAGTTTCCAGTCCTCAGGCACTAAAACAGAAATTTTATCTTGTTTATATTGCCCCAGGAGGAGGCCTGTAGCACACATCAAAGGAAGCATCCAACAGTGATTCTAGAATTAAGTAGGAAAACTTCCACACCATACTGAGAAAGAGAGAGAGAGAGAGAGAGAGATAGATAGAGAGAGAGAGAGAGAGAGAGAGAGAGAGAAGAAGAAGAAGAAGAAGAAGAAGAAGAAGAAAGAAAGATATTGATAGCCAGTTGTCTTTTTCATGATCAGCACACAGCTAGAGTTATTTTGGTAGACAAAGAGCCACCAAAAACCATCGTTGGTAAGACTAGAGACACCCTTTCCTCACTTTGGTGAGGCACACAAGGAAGAGATGCTGGACATTTATGTCACGGGCATTTATTCTCCCCACGCACGTTCTACCCTGTACAGTGGGATCTGCTGTAAGCACGTTCCTACAGAACATAATACTAGTTTGTTAGAACTGTGTCTACTTGGCTCACAAGCAATTTCTCTTCCGGTGTGTTCACTTTATTACTTCTCAAACTATTGGAATCCATTACGATTTAGACCTCACTGAGAAACAGGAGACATCATTTTGCTACTCGGTAGATAATGCCAAAAAGGAAAGTTCATAAATGAAGACAAACTGTGTGAAACTTCAATAAAAGCATTTGAAAGTTATATTTTAAAAAGAAAGTACTTTGAAGGATTTTTCTTATTTCATGAGCATTTTCTTTGGACGCTACCTCATAAGAATCAGACTAATACGTGGCAGCACAGTGATGGGCACTTCTTCTAGCCCAGGGTGGGCAAGGGGTCTCGTGTTTCAGGGACTACAGCTGGAAACACAGTAGGCCAACTATATAGAAAGTATTTAAAGTTTGAAATGAAAAACAAAATTTATGGACATATGTAATACATTCAACAATAACTAATTATTTAAAAAATAAAGGGGGGATAGTATGTAAAACACAAGTGGCCCAGTGCACAAATTCATGCACATTGAAAGGAAATTAATTAGAAGAAATATTTTAATATTGCTATCCACCCTTTCTCTATAATAGAAATGTCAACCAAATTCATGATCGACAATGACAGATTGAAACACATGCATGTCATTGGCGCCAGCGAGAGCTTTATATGTATTACGCATTCATGAATCAACCTAGCCTTTTATAGATATAGAATAAACTTGCTTAATTAGACCTGTTTTCTGATGTAGCCACAGTTTTTCCAGCCCTATGCAACACCCCACCTTCTCTTCCAGATAACTGTCAGCAACAGAGCAGTAAATATCAACATGAAGCAGATTATTATTATAGATCATGCAGGGAGAACAAAGGGTAAAATATTTAACTGCAGGGGTATTTGACTATATTCTGCACAGTGAGAAGTCATTTTCAAGATCACCATTTCTTCTTTTCAGTTGGGTCAGGTTTCTAAGCTTTCTAAATCTCCATTTTCCAGCTAATGAAAATAGGATTCCATTGAGTCTCCTATCTACCTACTCCAGGACTTCTCAGAGGATCAAATTAAATGAGGCACCGAAAAACCCTTCACCGACATTTGGTTACAGTGTAAAATGCTTCCACCTGGCTATAAAGCAAGTTGTGTTCCTGGGATGAAGAAACTCCAAAGAGGCTAGTCGCTAGGGAGAGGAAGCCAGGCGTTGCTACATGACAGACAGACACTTAGCATATTAGCCTTTCAGATAGATAGATGATAGATGTATATGTTTAAACACAGCTGACTTCTAAGGAGTGCGGATACTTTTAAATTATCAAGCACCTTGACGAATTTGGATATGCAAATATAAAAAGTATTAGAAAAAAAGGCACTGAGATAGAATATACAGTATCAAAATAATTTAGTTTTTTGAGGAGAAAGTTGGACAAAGGTGAGAGATGAGAGAGAGAGAAGTAAATGAGTGAGGAGGGGTTGGCTGAGCAATACATGAGGCAAAGGGACCTTTCTGAGAACGAGGTAGGTAAGATCATCACTGTTCAATCCAGCTGTTCCCTCAGATCCTTTCAGCAGGCGGGCCTGTAATAACTCCTGCTCTCATACCTGCTTTGTGCGGGGACCTTGTACAAAAGTAACTCCCCTTCTGGAAAGGAAATGAATTTGAGATGAAACCAGATTTCCCTATGTGGGGCTCCCCGATGTAAACTGAACTCAGTGATGAGAGAAGGCGGAACCAGAGTCCAGGGAGACCATGGTATTGTGGGTCCTGAGCAGATGGAAGGCATTTAGGGCCTCTTCCCAGGTGCGGAACGGGCTTGAGCAAAGCAGACCTACGTTCCCAGGGACCGGGACGCGGCCATGGATGATGAGGTCCATTCTCTCATTGTTATTTTCAGAAACAGGACTCGGAGATCAAGTGACAATGTGGAATAAAAAAGGAAGGTAAATGTCACTTGGAGGAAATCTACATGAAAGCATGCATACAAGGGAAATGGAAAATTACAAAAGTCCATTCATTTAATAGGGAAAATGGTATAACTCCCAAGTGATAATTCGGTAGAGTTAGATCAGCTTCTCAATTAAAGAAGAGAAAATAGAATAGGGAGGCACTCCATTGGAGCAAAAGGGGATTATTCGAACGTCAGAGGGTTTGTGTTTTTTAAGAAGGCTTTAGAAATATTGGTGAAATATCCCAATACAGTGGTACCTCGAGATTCGAGTGCCCTAACATACAAGGTTTTTGAGATACGAGCCGTCGAGCGAGCGATTTTTGCTTTGAAATACGAGCAACAGTTGAGATGGGAGTTATCATGCGGATCGGCAGGCTGCACACGACCCACCCGTTTACCTCGACTCGAGCGTCTCCTAGTTTCCCACGCCTCAAGGTTACAGAACAAATTAAACTCGTATCTCCAGGTACCACTGTACTATCCTTATCAAGAGGCAAAAACTCCACCGTGAATTCAAAACTTCAGTCAGCTGATTGTCAGAATGTCACCCAGCTTTCAAAGACCATGTACAGTGCAGGTGACCCAATAGGAACTGGAAGGTCTGACTGTCCTCGGAGTGTGTACACACTTCATTACCGCATGCTGCCAAAGCAACTTCCAGATTTAGGCCTTTCTACATTCTTCAATGTGAGACACAACCGGACCATGACATCTGAACTGTTTTTTCCTGCCTCTCCTCTAACCGGCCCTGTAATTTTTCCTCAATAATTAAAACAATACTCCTCTGTGTCTCATATTGTTATTTTTGGATTGCAATCCTGGTCAGATCCGCTTCTTCTCATTGCGTATTCTGTTGTGTTATCTAACTCCTCAATTCTTAATACCGGTCTTTGGGTTATTTTTTTTTTCTGTTTTCTTGTTCAAAAATCAAATTCTGCAGCTGCTTATAATTCCTCTGCAGGTGCCAGTGATAGATAATTATTCCCCACGGGCTCCGAGTATAATTCCGCCCGGCTCATTTATCACATACAATTACATCTATTCTCACTTTTTAAATGTTGTTGGTTTTCTTTCTGGGAGACTTACAAGAAACGCCATTATATCAATTTTCAACTAACATCTGTGGATAAAAAGCATCATGATACAAAGGAAATGTCTTCAGGGGGCAGCTCAACATTATGTTCCTTCACTGCGAACTAGCACTCCCCTCATTGTATTGTCTTGAAAATTTAGAGGGAAAAAAGAGGGAAAAGACAAAGCTTATTGTGCCGAGATAAAACTTGACTAATGTGGTCTTGAGGTTGGCGAGAGAGGAAATAGAGAAGGATGATTCACTGTACAAAGTTCTCCCAATCAGCAGCGGCCACAGCCTCACCTGTTTGTTAAGCATAAGCAGTGGCAGAGACTCCCTCATGCACTTGCTCCCAGGAACTCTCAGGGATGCTGAGAGTACACACCCGAACCTGCGAGTGACAGGTAACGTCAAGCAGGAACGGAATGTGCTGGACAAATACTGGTATCCGGCCTCATGTGAGGCCGTTACAGGAAAACATGGTTAACTACTTTGGCCTGACATCCTCACACGGAGATCTTTATTTATTTATTTTTTTAAATATTTTATTGATTTTTTTACAGAGAGGAAAGGAGAGAGACAAAGTTAGAAACATCAATGAGAGAGAGACATTGATCACCTGCCCCCTGCATGCCCCACAGTGGAGATGTGCCCGCAAGCAAGGTACATGCCCCCGACCGGAATAGAACCTGGGACCTTTCAGTCCGCAGGCCGACGCTCTATCCACTGATCCACTGAGCCAAACCGGTCTCTGCGAGATCTTTATTTTTAAGTTAGTTTTTAAGCACCATGGTTATGCCTCACAATGTAGCATGCATGGTTTTATTATTTTATTTTTAAAAATATATATTTTATTGATTTTTTTTTTTTTACAGAGAGGAAGGGTAAAGGATAGAGTTCGAAACATTGATGAGGGAGAGACATCTATCAGCTTCCTTCTGCAAGCCCACCACTGGGGATGTGCCTGCACCCAAGATACATGCCCTTGACCGGAATTGAACCTGGGACGTTTCAGTCCGCAGGCCGACGCTCTTTCCACTGAGCCAAACCGGTTTCAGCTAGCATGCATGATTCTAAATGGGCCAGGAAGGGATGTTGGAAATGATATCAAGGGCCCCTTCAGATAACAGAATAACAGTGTCCTTTATGAGTTGCTAACCTGAGACAACAGAAGAAAGTTTGCATCAAAATATCTTGAGAATCAGGATTGTAAACAGAAATTCCTTTAAAACAGAATGGTAGAAATCGGGAAATTTTGGCATATAATTAAGTTTGCCTGAATGTGTAAATTCAGAATAAAAGGTAGAGCATGGTAAATTCTGGTGCCATTTTGGAAGACATGTTTTTGAGAACATTTGCGAGAATCCACAAAGATATCCAGCATCTGGGCTTCCAATGTTGAGGCAGGCATATGATTCCAGGTTATTCCAGAGCGGTGGTTCTCAACCTTTCTACCGCCGCGACCTTTAACACAGTTCCTCGTGTTGTAGAGACCCCCAGCATGCAACCCTGGCTAGCAGGGTTGAGAACCGCTGCTGTAGAGTCTAAGATCATGGGAAAACACAGATATTGACATTATGATTCATGGCAGTAGCAAAATGACAGTTAAGAAGTAGCAACGAAAATAATTGTATGGTTGGGAATCATCACAACATGAGGAACTGTATTAAAGGGTCGAGGCATTACAAAGGTTGAGAACCACTGCTCTAGAGGGCATTTCAGAGGGTCACATTGTTTCTGGTTAACTGGAGGAGATGGAGATCTTGAAAACTCCACCTGTATCAGCTGGTTTATGAGAGAATTTTCGCTCTCGGGTGGGAAGGAAAGAGGGCATCTTTCTGATGATTGTTCAGATGCCTGGGTGAGCAGCACGGATAGGAGAGACCAGAGGAGTATGAACTTGAAAATTCAGTAGAATCAAGGATTAACATCTATTTACACATGACCAGGTATTATACATTTATTTAAGTGGATGTACAGATACGTGTGAATGATTAGATGCTAAAAATAGATCTTTCCCACACCCAGCTTTGCCCTAGGGGCTGAGGCCAATGGGGAGCGGCCAGAGATGCTCAAGAAATCCTTACAACATTTTCTGGGGGACCGCAAAGGGGTGGGAGGAGAGGAATTTCTGAGTTGGCGGAATGTGACAAAATGTAAATTAATGACTTTTTCTCTATTTGCAGACAAATTAGAGGATGGAGATACCTTCCCTGTGAAATAATTAGTATTCCCATGTTAATCTCTCTACCAGTGTGAGGGATGGCTCTATCTCTGCTCTCATGCAGATGTGAACAGAACATCAATGGGGTTAGGGCAGCGCCAATATGAAGGGAAAGAATACAGTTGACCACCTGTTTTGTTGTTGTTGATTGGCTTTTTTTAAAATTTATTAATCAGAGAGCAAGGGAGAGAAAAAGAGAGAGAGAAACATCAATGATGAGAGAGAATCCTTGATCAATCGGCTGCCTCCTGCAGGCCGCCTCTTGGATTCAGAGCCTGAATCCTAGGCATGCGCCCTAAGCAGGAATCAGAGCATGCCCTCCTGGTTCAGAGACGGGTGCCCAAACCCTGAGCACCACGGGGCAGGCCGACGGCCTGTTTTAAAGACTCACGGGACTCCCTGCACTGTGGGCAGGGTAAGCTGGCAGGTGAGGCCTTGGGTACAAGAGCTGACGCTCAGGTGCTTCCTGCCGTAGGCGCTGCCGGGTGTTGGAGGAATTGCTGAGCTGATCAAATGCCAGTGGCCACCACTCACGGGGAGATTAAGCAACAGACTCAGTGGATCCTCTAGGACAGTGGTTCTCAACCTTCCTAAGGCCACGACCCTTTAATACAGCTCCTCATGGGGTGGTGACCCCCAACCATAACATCATTTCCGTTGCTATTTCATTACTGTAACTTTGCTACTGTTATGAACTGTAATGTAAATACCTGATAGGCAGGTTGTATTTTCATTGTTACAAATTGAACATAATTAAAGCATAGGGATTAATCACAAAAACAATATGTAATTAAATATTGTGAAATATTTATTTCTAATTGCTAATAAATGGAATTTTGTCTTGAATCGTGGTGTAGCATGGGTAACAATCTTCCTATGACAACAGTAAACTACATGGCTACACTTTGCGACACCGAGGAGCGTGTGTTGGTTCCTAAGACCATGGGAAATAGGTGATTTCCGATGGTCTTAGGCGACTCCTGTGAAAGGGTCGTTTGACCCCCAAAGGGGTCGAGACCCACAGGATGAGAACCACTGCTCTAGGGACAATTTATACAATGACATATTGTGGAAAATATCTACAGCACCAGGGGTTAAAATCCTGTCATTCCCCCTTTATGATCTACTCACCATTTGCAAGTTCTACCACTTTAACTGCAAGTAAAATCCACGCCTGCACAAGTGATAAACTGGACAGCTCAGAGTTCCATCTGTTTCTCAGAATAGTGACTCATTTCTATCATGCGTGGTTTCATCTTGTGGCTAAATTAGTTCCTCTATTTTTATCATCTAATCATTCACACCTATTTGTACATCCATTTAAATAAATGTATAATACCTGATCATGTATAAATAGATTGTAATCCTTGATTCTGTTGAATTTTCAAGTTCATACTCCTCTAATAGAGAGAAATTTATCAATGCCGGGTGATATTTTTAACAAGGAAATATTATCTGCGGCCCTAATGATTTTCTCCACCCCGACATTGAAGAGCTGTAATTAAGTACGAGGGATGTTTACAGGTTAGCACTGCCACCTGGTAGCCCCTCCCAAAACGTTCAGCCCCCATCCATAAGGTGATTTAAATAGTTATTATCAATCAGGTGTACAGCACTTACACCCACATTGTAGCTGTTTTGATGTATAAATGGATGCGACGAAGCGAAATGAGCTAAACATTGGAAAAGGTGACATTAAATTTACCACAGCTAACAATGCATGGAGTCATTTTGAAAAGAAAAGCAGCCAAAACCGGTGTGGCTCAGTGGATAGAGCGTCAGCCTGTGGACAATTCTGGTCAAGGGCATGTATATTGGCTGCTGGCACATCCCCAGTGGGGGGCTTGCAGGAGGCAGCCAATAGATGTTTCTCTCTCATCGATGTTTCTAACTCTCTATCCCTTTCCCTTCCTCTCTGTGAAAAATCAATAAAACATATTAAAAAGAAAAAGAAAGAAGCAGATGACCATTGCTGTACTTTCAGCTATAAAATACACAGCATGGGATACTATTTTGTATGGAGGATCTTTACAACTATTTTGATTTCAACAGCAATGACAGTTTTCAAAACTTCTCTGATAGTTGATCAAAGAAAACGATGAAAATTTCACCCAGGTGTGTTTCTGCTTCCAGGAAAATGTAGACATTCTCCTCTCTGCCACCCCGCCCAAACTAACAACAAAAACATTTCAGGATAAGCGATAAAACTAATCATTTTAAGCCGAGTCCGGTTTGGCTCAGTGGATAGAGCGTCGGCTTGTGGACTGAAGGGTCCCGGGTTTGATTCCGGTTGGGGGCATGTACCTTGCTTGCGGGCACATCTCCACTGTGGGGCGTGCAGGAGGCGGCTGATTAATGTCTCTCTCTCACTGATGTTTCTGACTTTCTATCCCTCTCCCTTCCTCCCTGTAAAAAATCAATAAAATATATTAAAAAAAACAAAAACTATCATTGTAAGAACCTATCCGAGGTTTCAGATGTAAAGAAACCCAGATACGGTGGGATCCAGAAATAAACAGGATCCCTGTCTGTCCTGGGCCGCTGAGGAGGGGTGGCAGAAAGAACAGCTCTGCCATGAACTCTGATCGGAAGCCTGGCACTTACTGAAATGCAACGCCTCATCCGCACTCATGGAATGAACTAGAACCCCAGATAGAATCCCACCGCTGATGCTTTCCCCCAGATCCTGTCTGCATGGGACCAGTGAGGGGAGGGCAGGACTAAGCACGGTCAGTGAAAGTCCCTTCCCAAACGCAGAGGGTCTTCATGAACGTCCAGCAGTGACCCCCTAACTATTACCAGGCTGGACCCTCAGGTTCCTGCCTTTGACCTCCTCTTGCCTCCCCTTTGTTTAAACTGGCCTCATCCAGCCTGTGTGTCCTGACTCACCTGCCCCCCCTCCCTTGCACATCATTCCCTATACCAGTGGTTCTCAACCTTCCTAAGGCCGCGACCCTTTAATACAGTTCTTTATGTTGTGGTGATCCCCAACCATAACATTATTTTTGTTGCTATTTCATCACTGTAATTTGCTGCTGTTATGACTCTTAATGGAAATCTCTGTGTTTTCTGATGGTCTTAGGAGACCCTGCTAGCTGTTCGCGACCCACAGGTTGAGAAACGCTGCCCTATACCATTAAGCCCTCAGGAGCAGGAGGTCTGGTCTGCAGAAATTTCCAGAAGGAAGCCTTGGGGCTTTGGACCAGAGAGGCAGAGTTTTGGTCGCGCCAGAGACAACCTCTCGGCCAGTGTTTCAGCTTTCAGACCAGAAGTGCCGAACCGCCATGCCAGCCACACACAGTGATGCCACGTGCAACCAGACAGAGCAAGCCACGGCTGGCCTCAGTGCCCCATGGAGTGGTCAGCTGCCCCACCCTACGCCCAGCATCAACAGAGACCAGGACCCCACTCTGATCCAGCGCCCTCAGCCTCCATCATTCATGAGATCCCCCCTCTATGGCACATCCCCGAGGCCACTGGGAGGGAGGTCTCTGAGCCCATCTCGCCTGCGACTCTTGGGCGGAGCAAGAAGGCAGCCGCCCGCAAGCCGTGAGGAGAGGCCTCAGTAAAACTCACCCTGGTAATACTGGTTCCTGGACTGCCAGACCCCAGAACTGTGAGGAAATGCCTTTGTGTTGTTCAATGCACCCTGATGTGGTGTCTTGTTGACGAATACACAATTCTGAGACCTCTTTTTCTTGTTCACTTACAGACATTTGCATTATGTCTTCATACATGAAGTATCCTTCTATGTAATCGCTTTCTCTCTGATTATTATTATTTTTTAAAGATATTTTATTGATTTTTTACAGAGAGGAAGGGAGAGGGATAGAAAGTGAGAAACATCGATGAGAGACATCGATCTGCCACCTCCTGCACGCTCCCTACTGGAGTCCTGCCCACAAGCAAGGTACATGCCCCTGACAGGAATCGAACCTGGGACCCCTCAGTCCGCAGGCTGACGCTCTATCCACTGAGCCAAACCGGTCTCGGCTCTCTCTGATTATTAATGCCATAGTTCCTAGTGCAATCTCCATTTGCCAGGTATTGTTGCTCAGCCCTTTCTGCAACCTCCGGTCCAACAGTAAACTTTCCAAAGTCCACGGCAGAGCTATGCTTTTCAGATGCTACCTCAATCAACCACAAAAACTCCATTACTCTGAGTTTGATAGCAAAGTGAAACACACACACACACACACACACAAAAAAAAACCACTTGTGTGGCAAAGATGGAAGCACAAATAAGTGTGGGGTATAAAAAATGTAATGGGCAAAGTATACATAGTAATCTTGTACATAAAAAGATATCTGCTGTAATCAAGAAAAAGGTTAAAATCAAAATGTTCCCACTCAACAATAAAGACTAAAACACACACACACACACACACACACACACACACACACACACACTCACCTTTCCCATCATTAAAATTCTGACTGGAAAGGATTTCAATAAACTTTTTGCAAGTCAAGCTATTTATTTCTTGAAGGTTGAGGTGGAAAATATTGAAATAACTATGTTGATTGTGGTTACTTCTAAGTAAATATATGATTATTGAATTTTTAATTCATTCATATTTTATTTCAAACCCACATACTTTCATAAAACTTGGAAACATTTTATTAAAAAGAGAATCTATATAATGATTTTTAAAGATAGAATAAGAATAATATGAACTATGTAATATAGGTATTTGTAGATTTAGGGCTTTTGCTAAGTTTAAATTAAGCTAAATATGGTTTTTACTTTTCACAAATTCTAATTGAGAACGAGGGCAAAAACTAATTGAGTTAAACACTTTGTATGCTCCGTTCAAAATACCCATAGTGCTTTCTTTGAGAATCAAAGTTTTTGAATACTAAATTATGAAAGTAATGTATCCTTCGGGTATCACATGAATCACCAAAAAATGGGTAAGAGAAATGTCTGCACCCGCAGCTCCTCGGGGATGCTTGGAGCACTCTTCATGTGGCCACTTATTGGATCTACCCTTCCTGAGAGCCAAGGGCATCGCATTAAAAATAACGCAATGAAAGAGTTTCTGCAGAAGTTTCTGAGGAAGTCTGAGCCAGTCAGGCAAGCATTTTGACGACCCAACTTGATCAGATGGCGGCGTTTACACTAACCTGAGATATGATGGATGGAGAGCTTCTGTGCCCGTGTCATCTTTCTGGAAGGAACATCAGTTTTCTCGTTCGCGTGAAGAAAAATAACCTCAGGTTGAAACTCCGATTTCATTTGAATCCAAACTAATAATGTGCTACATTTTATTTCTTACTTTTAAAATTTTACAACAGATTCAACAAAGCATACGTATGCCTCAACTGTCACCTGTTCTTTCTTCTGATGTGAAATAGTACTTCACTTAAAAATGTCTTCTCTTTAAATCAAGGATATAAATCTTGCCAGAAGTTTATACTGTCTTCATATAAAGCCACCAAATTCAATGTCTGATCAGCACTAATAGGAATATGCCACCTGTAATGTGATAAAAACACAAAGTGTGTCTCACATAGTTGCGCTAAACAATCCTGATGCGTTCTCTAAAATGCTGTCGCTGGGTGAGATTCAAGATGGTTGAGGCTTACAGGACCTGGTAAGAGTGTCCCGATGCTAGACAGTGACTGCCCAGTTGAAGATATGAAAATCCATCCACAGGAGAAGGAACAACCTGATGAATTCACAACCCTCTTGCCTTTGTTTCAGACGCATCATTTGTTTAACTATGAGTAGTAGAAAATATTAAATTAACACAGGGGTCTACCAGTTTAATGAAAGCGAGTTTCTATGCTCATTTTCCCGACAACTGGAAAAGGAAGTCTTCTCTTGAACCTGAGCAGAATCATGCGCTCTCCTTCTCGAACCTCCTGGAGTACTTCCTTATGTTTCTTGGTTACAATCAAAATAAAGCAGGTCATCAGCGGACTGAGAACTGTAATGCGGAGAGCAGTGTGATGCCTGGCACAGCAGGACAGGGCCCTGTCTCAATGCCAAGGTACCCAACAGAAACAGCCAACGCACTCAGAGTTAGAAAATGCACAACTGGAAGGCATCCCCATGAAGCCAGTTTAGTTATATGGTTTCCAGCTAGTGCTTCTCATGTCACAAGAGGAGGCCAATGCCCTCTACCAGCCATGATTTAAGAATTTCTTCATATGGAAGCTAACACATATGAAATAAGTTGATTTTATCCACCCGTGCACTATAAAAACACATTTCTCCCTTGCAGCATAAAGCGAAACATATTTGAAACAAGTTTTGAGAGTTTAAGCATTTTGCGGCAAGCTTATTAGATCTCAAATAAAACTGAGCAGTAGATGCATGTGGTCTATACACCAATGTGTTATTTTGTATTGAAGCTCTTTGATTTGCTAACGGTGTGGCTATAAAAGTGGTTGTAGAGGATTTGTATGTAGGTCATTTTATGGGCTGTCTGTATATTTTCCTCTCACTGATTAAGGCAGTGGTTCTCAACCTGCATACAGTTCCCCATGTGGTGGTGACCCCCAACCATGAAATGTCGCTACTGTGATGCATCGTGATGTAAATATTTGCATTTCCCGATGGTCTTAGGCGACCCCTGTGAAAGGGTCATTCAACCTCCAAAGGGGTTGCGACCCACAGGTTGAGAACCACTGGATTAAGGGAAACTCAAAGTCAATCTACTCAGACATGATAAGGAGAGTTGGTTCCGTTTATGGGCAAGCGTTCCTGGTTGATAGTTCAGATCTCAAAGAGAAACATCTCAGGACCGCTCTTTCCTTTCAGTGTGAGCCCAGCCTAGGAGAGCTGTCAATCTCTTTTCAATGGATTCAGGGCCTTTGGAGAGAATCTCGGGCCACGGGGAAACCCCCAGTGGAAAATCTCCCACGTGGATGATGAGAAGGCTGAGCGGTACCCAAAGGCACATTTCCACGGGGATCGGATCCATACTGCCCTATCCAATGAGAACCAGCGGATAAGCCATTAAATTTACGGCGTTTTTTCTCCTCCCTGGTTTTTCATCAGCTGGACTTCCTTCCGGGCTAATTAACCACTAAACATTTTACAAGCCAGGCGAGTGAGGAAGTGGCTGAAGATGAATTGCACTTACAAAGTCGCTGGCGAAGGGGATAGCGGGCGTTTTAAGTGACGAGAGTGCGCATCCTGATACGGGGAGAAAGGTTTATGCCCTGCAGTTTGGCAGGTCGTTAGAGAATCACAGCAGAGGCGGATAGCAAGTCCAGGCCACGGGGAACGCAGGCTGGGTTTGGGGTCCCAGTGCAGGAGATTCAGAGCAAACACTCAGGTGCCTCGCCTGGGCCTTCCCAGATCCCCGGTGTTCTCCCAGGTGGATTCTCCGGGGATTGAATTGTGTTCTGACAGTGAATGCGGAGCTGACAAGCTCTGGATGAGGCAGTTCTCAAAAATTCAATTCCTGAAACGGCTGACAGCGAGCTCTGCTTCTTACTAAAGTCCCCACCGTCGCCGGCAGCACTGTAACATGCTTTGCAAGACGCGCACCACATTTTATAAATAAAGTGAGAACATACAGTGGTACCTCGAGATACGAGTGCCCTAACATACGAGATTTTTGAGATACGAGCCGTCGAGCGAGCGATTTTTGCTTTGAAATACGAGCAACGTTTGAGATAGGAGTCATCTCGAGGATCGGCCGGCTACACACGACCCACCAGTTTACTGAGACTCAAGCGTCTCATAGTTTCCCACGCCTCACGGTTATGGAACGCATTAAACTCGTATGTTGAGGTACCACTGTACTATCAAAAGGTAAATATTTCATGGGCCAAACTTTCGTGAAGAAAGTAAAGGGGATGCTCATACACTTGGGCATATGTACAACTTTTAGCTGGGAACGTATTGGCTTTCTAGTTTGTGGTTGAAATACTAAATTGTTTCTGTCTTTAAGAAAACTGAAATCTCTAACCCATTTGTGGTTATGGAATTTGAAGTCACCAAAGGAGTTGGAATTCAAACGGTGTGCTCTTAACTTTTGGAGCTTTTTAAAATATATTTTTATTGACTTCAGAGAGGAAGAGAGAGAGAAACATCAATGTGATGAGAGGAAGACTTGGGTCAGCTGCCTCTGCGTGCCCCACCCTGGGAACCAAGCCCGCAAATCTGCCCTGACCCGGAAGCAGATTGTGACCTGCTGGTTCACAGGTTGATGCTCAACCGCTGAGCCACACTGGCTGGGCAAATTTTGGGATGATTTTACTTAGGAATAAGAATATCCCCATGAGTTGAATAACTAGAGGGAGTGGCCATCAGGGTGAGTTCAAGTAGCTTCTGTATCATGTGACCCATTACCTACAAGTGGGATAAACGGTGGGTGAGATAAAGCACACTGTGTGAGTGCTATGCTATATAATCTATGTACATTGGATTATTAATATACACTGAGTGGCCAGATGATGATGATCTCTGAACACATAATCATCTGGTCACTCAGTGTATATCTGATATAATAAAAGGCTAATATGCAAATTTCCCCCTCTACCAGGAGTTCGACCAGCAGGCAAGCTGGCCGGACCCCACCCATGCATGAATTCATGCACTGGGCCTCTAATACACACACACACACACACACACACACACACACACACACACTCTCTGAGTGGCCAGATTATTATGCATTCAGAGATCATCATCATCATCTGGCCACTTAGTGTATAATGGCAAAAGAAACAGGATTATTTATGTTTTAAAACAATTCAAAATGAAAAAATGTGCTTGTGAACAAGACTTCATGAACTACATTGCACCTACTGACTGTTTAACTTAAACTGGATTCTTTTCAACTAATTAGAGCTCAAGATTAGGCCTCAAAGAAACATGAGGGAGAAAGGATGGCATTCTGTCTGTCTTCCACCGCTATTCCACTGAGGCCTAACTGCAGGGCGTGGTCAATAAAGAATTCTTTGAGGATTAAGAGTTCTCTCTGTGGCACGCCTTAAAACCTAAAGCTACATTTTGCTCCGACTGCTAAATCAGTAATTTACCATTTTCTTCTCTCCCCAGAGTTCGAACATCTGTAGGAAAAAAATTAATTTCCTTCACAGGACAATTTTTTTACCGAGTTAAGCCTTAGAGATTTTCACCCTAGAATTCCAAAGGTGGGCCTTTCTGAAACTAGACGCTGTCAGAAATTTAACCCATGCGCCTTTAATGATAATCTCATCCAACATGAGAGATCTAAAATTAAATAAACAGCACTGTATCACGTACTGTGATAACTACCACTACCTCGTCAATCCTATCGCAATACACCAACGCATCAACATTTTTAAAAAGCGTGTTCTCACTCTGCGGCCTGGGAATTCTATTCACTGAAAAGACTGCACAGGGTTGGGGGCTCAGGTCCTGCCAGAGACACCTCCTTCTGGGGCAGGACAGCCGGGGGACAGAGGAGACACAGACACCTGGGGGAGGGCCTTCTGCAGGACCCCCCAGCCTGCCCATGGGGGTACAGCCTCTGGAGCAGATGTGGGAGGAGGCCTCGGACACATGACTTCAGAGGTGAGGAGGCATCGCGAGAATCAGGCCCAGAGGGCAGCTTGCCTGTCAGGCCACCCTGGACTCAGGGCCCCATCGGGTGAGGGGAGAGACCCCGTGGAGCAGACGGTCCTTCTGCAGAGGCACCATCATGCACTGCGGCCCATCAACTTATGTCAGGCCGCTGGCTCACTGAACGTGCCATCAGCTGACACCAACTGTCCCTCTGGGGTAAGGGCTTTGGTAAAACAAGGAGACAACTAGAAAGGAAGGGTGTTTTTTTTTTGTTGTTTGTTTGTTTTTTATAAAACAAAATCATTGTTCACTCTGTAAAATGGTTGAAAAGTGATCACAGAAATGAAAGACCCCAATCGAGGAAATTCTTGGGAAAATGTGCTTAAAAGCCATCACCAATAATTATCCTGAGTTTTAGAGAGAAGATGCATAATAAGGTCACAAGACCCGTGGTTCTATAGCTATTCAAGCCATGTTGGGAGAATTAATAAGTTATCAGATAGTCCTGATGCTTTGACCTATTTGAAATATAACTGAATCTTCAGAGTTTTCAAAGATAGCGCTCCAGAAATAAATGCTCAATCATATTTGTGCATAGATGCGAACAGTCTTAAACTGAGTATCAGAAAAACAAATCCAGGAAGGTATTTAAAAAACAGAGTTTAAGCAAGCGCAGGCTTTTCCAGCAGAGTAATGATCATTCAGCATTTATTTAATTCCATTAACAGGGCAAAGAAGAATGGACGTGGCCTCATGCTTTCAGGTATTGGAAAAGGCATTTAAATATTCAATGCCCATTAGTATTTTAAATTACAAGAGGAGAAAAGATAATTTCTTAACCGTATAAGAACATGCATTATGAAACATAAAGCCAGAATCCTGCTTAAGAAATGTAATGCTAAATACATTCTCATTAACGTCAGGAAAAAATATATATAATTATAACTCATTATTTCGGTTTGCATTGTATCGGGGCAATGCTCTAACTGACCCAGGGCAGCAGTGATATTTTTCTGGTATTTTCATCGAGCAGAGATCATGCTAAATAATGTGTATAAAAGGCAACACAAATGTAAAAGCTAGTGCAATGGGAGAAGCCAAAAAATTAAACATTTATGGTATAGCTCGGTGTTTTATCCTTTTAATGGTGTCTTGCTGACATGAAGTATGTTTTCATATTTCCCTATAAGCCTTCAACTCGATCAAATTTGTCTTATTTTCGCATTTGACACAAATTCTATGTAAATGTGTCAAGACAAGACAAGTGAAAAGCATGCCTTGGCATTTCAAGAAGAGGTTTGCATGCCCGGCCGGGTGGCAGTGAGATGGACCAGTGTCCTGATAATAAAAGACTGTGGCTCCTATTCCCATTTAGGAACGTGCTAGGTTGTGGGTTCAATCCCCAGCTTAGCTCATGACTTCTGCAAAATAGATGGATGTTTCTCACCCACATGGATATTTCTCACTTTCCCTCCACCCTCTCATGGACATGTCAATACCTTCCAGTACTTATACCAGCATATAACTTATACCATAAGAAATATTTAATTCATGGTTACTTCAATAACTTGTTTTTTAACTGTTTATTGCTTTGTATCATTTTTTTTTAAAAGAAGTTTGCACTCAAGGAATTTACATTTCAAGATATTAGCATTTTGGTTGTAAGCAACTCCATCTACTTCCTCTACAGAAAGGTCAAATTTTACATTTCACATTCCCAGCTCCACACTTGAAACATTATCTTTACTATATTGCAAAGCAACAACATATAGGAAGACATAAAAGTTGATTTAATGGAACATTTGAAAGTTCAGGGGTATTTTTAAGGTGTCAAATAAATGTTTATGTCAGCATTCTGCCTTCCTTCCATCTCAGGTACTAGTATTAAATAACTGTAGATGACAGTATTTCCTAAAATATCATGGGGTCACTTCCTGGTGGAGGCAGGGGGTGGGAGGGAAACTAACTCCAGACCTGGTCCTACTTCTGTGTCTCCCTTCCCCACCTCTTCACCGGGGCAGGTGGCCCTTACATGTGTGCAGGACAATAATCAAGAGACAGAAAAGTAGTGTTTCCTATACTGTTCTATCAACCAATGACCATATATATCCCACTCCCTCCTATGTTTTTTTTAAAGAATAATTACTTTTTTAATTAATTTTTTACAGAGAGGAAGGGAGAGATATAGAGAGTTAGAAACATTGATGAGAGAGAGATCGATCAGCCACCTCCTGCACGCCCCGCCACTGGGGATGTGCCTGCCACCAAGGTACATGCCCTTGACCGGAATCGAACCTGGGACCTTTCAGTCCGCAGGCTGATGATCTATCCACTGAGCCAAACCGGTTTCGGCAACTCCCACCTTTACTTAAATTGATCTTCGCTTTCCAAGAAGAAGGATAAAATTCACATCATGGCCTTAGCTGGTTTGGTTCAGTGGATAAAGCATCAGCCCTGCGAGCTGAAGGGTTCTGGGTTCAATTTGGTCAAGGGCACAGGCCTGGGTTGCAGGCTTGATCCCCAGTGTGGGGCATGCAGGAGGTGGCTGGTCAGTGATTCTCTCTCATCATTGATGTTTCTGACTGTCTCTCCCTCTCCTTTCCTCTCTGAAATCAACAAAAACATATTTAAAAAAATTCATATCATGAATTTGCATCACATTAACTTTTACGGAGGAGAAATTGTGGTAAAAAAATAGATTCTATTTTTAATCTATTAACAAAGGCAATAGATTAAAAATCAAAATCACTAGCTACATATCTCCCTATTGTTTTCCTGCTTGACTATTGGGCATAAAAAGCCAAATGATTATTTAAAATGTAAGGAAAAAATTTAATCTCAATTGCATTAGGGGGAAACTTCACAAAGATGTGTACATAATACTGTTTCAATTTATTTTTAGATAAGATGAAAGATGTAAGAGTAGAGCATGTCATTTTTTCTTAAATTTATAAAAACTTGACGTTCTAAGAAACGTATTTCAGTGGAGGCATGTATTGAATTGCAATCATATTCCCCTTCAGACAATAGGAGAATAACAGCCGAGTAAAAATGACTGTGGCAGGTATGACTCCAGTGGGCGCTACAGAAAATCAGCCGTTAATAGTTGAGGGACCCTAAGTCAAGGCTAAATTCTGTCTTAAACGTAGACTCCCTTGCCTACTGTTTTTAAATTCCTTTGTTCCTCCCCTTTGCCTCGCTATTGTGAAGAAAACTGACTCCAGGATGGCTCTTCATCCCCGCTCTTTGACGCAGACACTCTTCTTCATTACTTGCCATTTCTTGAAGGAAAACGTGTTACGGCCGCCGGGGCCTGAGGTTTTGATGGATGGTGTTTCCCGGGATCTCAGAACGTGTCGATTTGAAAGAAGTCTCTATCGGGCCATCTGGTTTCTCTCTCTTCACATAGCGATTTATTTTACGATATTTCTAAATCATTTCTGAAATAGGGATAAGTGATAAGTGCACAACTTTCTTTGGCCGTTGATTACCCCTGCCTGTTCAAACATATCCGTCCCATTGCTGTGTTTTTACTTGATGTTAACACTTACTAAGATAAAAAGAATTAACTTCATCAAATATCTAAAACCAAGTTCTGCTCCCATTTATCCATACTTGTTGTAATAAGTTTCATAGTTCTTAATCTAGGTGGTGTTTTTTCTATATTTATAATTAAACTAGAGGCCCAGTGCTCAAAATTCATGCACAGGGTTGGGAGGAGCCTTCAGCCCAGCCTGCACCCTCTATAATTTGGGACCCCTCGGGGATGTCAACTGCTGGTTTAGGCCCGATCCAGCAGGAGTTGGGCCTAAACTGGCAGTAGGACATCCCTCTCGCAATCCAGGATGGCTGGCTCCTTACTACTCACCTGCCTGTTTGCCTGATCACCCTTAAGCAACTCTGCCAGCCGGCCTGAATGCCCCTAACCCCTTGCCTGCCTGTCTGATCAAACCCCTAACCCCTAACTCCTCTGCCTGCCAGCCTGATCCTCCCTAACCACCCTCCCCTGCTGGCCTGATCACCCCTAACTACCTCTGCCTCGGCCCCCGTCACTATGGCTTTGCCCAGAAGGAGGACCAGATAACTGGATGACCGGTAGATGTCCAGTTGACCTGGTCTAATTAGCACATTACACTTTTATTAGTATAAACATTGACATTTATAATCATTGGACCATACACTAATGAAAGAAAAATGTTAATTATATGTTTCATACAACAAAAATGTTGTAATATTATATGAAGCAATTATTAACAGTAAAAAAAAACTTACTAAAATAACTACAAATTAAATGTTTCTTATAGAATGACTTTTATGATAGTATGAGTATTAAAAGGTATTCACAAGACTTCAAACTAGTTTCCTAGTCCAAAGATATAGCATTATATTTTAAATATAATAAATAGAAAAATTTCCAGAACAACTTGTAGAATACCTCATAAGTAGGCCTAGAGAGAGAGAGTGTGTGTGAAAAGAAGAAAAAAATTAACAGGGTAAAAAAGAGAAACACAAAGAAATTCAGGGGAAGATACAAGTCAGAGACAAAACAGAATATTAGTGGGTGATGAAAACCTACAAGGAAATGGAAAGCGGGGAGAAAGAAGCCATAAAAGAGCAGTAACTTCAGAAAAGTGTGTACCCCAATAGCCTAGACAAGTAACTTGTTCAGTCTCATTCAAACTCAGTGAAACATGAATTACAAGCAAAGGGAATCAGCAGGACACCCCTTCTGGAATAGCTAAATTGAAAGGGACTGAAAATACCAAGTCCTGTGGGGGATGAGGCGAAACAGTAACTTAAATCATTTCTGACTCTACAGATACCATTCACCCTTAAGGTTGTACAGACACCAACTGAGACACAGCGAGTTCATAATTTTGTATGTGGGAGAAATATATGCACACGTCCATCAAAACACATGTACAGAATGATTTCAAATTGTTCAAAGTAGCCAGAACTGGGTAAGAGCCTTAAACATTAAAATATGTGGGCCCTGGCCAGCGTGACTCAGTTAATTGGCATCCTGTACACAGAAGGTATGGTGGTTCCATTCCCAGTAATTCCCAGTCATGCTGGTACATGCCCAGGTTGCTGGGTTGCTGGGTGAGTCTCTAGTAGGGGGCGTGCAGGTGGCAGCCATTGATGTTTTGCTCTCACATTGATGTTCCTCTCTCTCCCTCTCCCTTTCTCTCTCTCTAAAGATCAATAATAATGATAAGTGTGTAAATAAAATAATGATATTATTAAACTAGAGTATGATATGGTAGTGGGGAAACACTAAAAAATGAAAATAAACTTAAAAACCTTACAGTTATACACATAGCAGGAGGGAATTCCACAAACATGATAATGAGTGGAAGAAACCAGACTCAAAACTATGGCACAGAAAATCCCGTTCAACCAGCGTGTAAGATTTGAAAAAACAAACACATTAGGCATCAGGATATAGATAGAAGTCGGGAGAGAGAACTTCTGGAGAGGAAGGAGGGGTAAATGTTTGAAAGATTTAATTAGGGGAAATTAAGATTTTTAAATATTCTACTTCTTGATCTGAGCTCAGAAGAGTGTGTTTATGATTTTTATAATTTTTGAATGTAAGTATACTTCAGCAAGTATTATATAAAGTAAAACAAACAAAAGCATATATACACCAGGGAGTATGGAAATATATATCCTAATCTAATAAAAGAGTAATATGCAAATTAACCATCACTCTGCTACACTCATAAGCCATGCCCACCAGGTAATCAGGAGTGAGTATGCAAATCAACCCAACCAAGATGGCTGTAACCACAGAGCAAGCAGGAGGCTTGGGTTTCCCTGGTGATGGAGGAAGCCAAGCTTTTCGCATATCCTGGAGAGCCTAGGTCTCCACTCAAGGCTACAAAGTTTCCATTGTAGAAGATAAATAAATCCCAGATACCCGGATCTCCACTTTGGTTGCCAGGGGGTGTGTCCAGCCTGCAATCCACCACAGGCCCCTTGCCAAGACCACCCCATGTCCCAAGGTAACCCCCACTCTGATCTGGGACACCCTTCAGGGCAAACCAGCTGGGTCCTACTCATGCACCAGGCCTTTATCCTATCTAATAAAAGCATAATATGGAGATTGACCATCACTCCATCACACAGGATGGCTGTTCCCAGGTGGTCAAAGATGGCTGCCTGCTTGTGGACACAAGATGGCCACCAGAAGATGGTCAGCAGGGGAAGGTAGTTGGCAGGGACCAGGACTGCAAGGAAGGGCAGTTAGGGGTGATCAAGCCCATAGGGGAGGGCAGTTAGGGGCAATCAGGCTGGCAGGGGAGCAGTTAGGCATCAATCAGGCTGGCAGGGGAGTGGTTAGGGGGTGATCAGGCTGGCAGGCAGAAGCTGTTAGGGGCAATCAGGAAGGCAGGGAGGTGAGCAGTTGGGAGGCAGCAGTCCTGGATTGTGAGAGGAGTGTCCGACTGCCTGTTAGGATTGGGCCTAAATGGGCAGTCGGACATCCCTGGAGGGGTCCCAGATTGGAGAGGGTGCAGTCTGGGCTGAGGAACACATACTCCTCACTCCCCTGCCCATGCACAAATTTTGTGCCCTGGGGCTCCAGTTTAATTATAAAATCTTAAGTGTATGGAAATTGAGGGGGAAACCTTAACGGGCCACAAGATCCGAAGGGTTGGAAAAGGCTAATTTTATTGTTAAAATATTGACCCTACCAGACATATATGTACTTTGAAAAATAATCACTCACAGAGACAGACACACATACTTTTGTACACACGTATGAACTAGGGGAGCACGGGGTAGACTTTTAAAAATAAGTAACCGCTGTGCGTTTCAGGTAAAGCTCTCTCTGGCTTGATAAAATGCAGATTTAAAATAAAGGGCACATTTTATTGCTCCAGTAAAGTAGGAACGGAAAGGGCTCGCAGGTAGTTCCAATGAAATATGAAGAAAGCAGGGGTTTCAGCGAAAGGTGAGGGGAAGGTGCTGAACTATTAAATGTTAGAGAAAAAATGGAGTTACACACGACGGGAAGTCAGCCCGTGTCTCCCGGGCATCGGAACCCGTGGCAGGTGAGGATTGAGGAGAGAACATTGGGACTAATGAATGAGGGGGCATCTCTTTGTAAAAGTCACTTCGGAGCAGCATTGTGGGGACAGTGGCTCGGTGAGGGGACCCCGTCAGGTGCGTCTGGATAAATGTGTGTGTCCTCTGCCTATGAATTAAGGACCACAAGGTCTTATCCCCAGAAAAACTAAGAAATGCATCGCTCTTGGGATGTCCTTTTGCCTTTCGGTGACCTTTTTCCTTTTGTAAGTTCAATCTCCTTCCATCACCTAACTCAGCCTCTTTTTTTTTAGTATTATTTTAATCACAGCAAGGGGTTCTGACTTAATGTGTCACCACTTACTTGGGAGTTCGGATTTTTAAATATGACAGTCATTACGGCAGACTTGGGAGCCATTAAAATAAATAAGTCATAGTCCCTATCCTTGAAAAGCTCACGACCTCCTGAGGTTTGCAAACCAAGGGATGATTTTTAGAATCTGAAGAAGGGAGGCGTGATTTACGCAGGTGTGGCTTTCTCAGATAAAAAGGAAGAAGGAAGATCTCTAGGTAGGGCTATAGGCTCCAATCACTGCCTGTTCTCTGTCAGATTTAAAATCTAGGCCAGGCCAGGGTGCTGGGGCTCAATAGTGGATGATGACCTATGAACCAGGAGGTCACAGTTTGATTCCAGGTGAGGTCACATGCCCAGGATGTGGGAGGCATGTAGGAGACAGCAGATTGATGATTCTCCCTCATCATCGATGTTTTTGTTTCACTCCCTCTCCCTTTCTGAAATCAATCCTATATAATAAAGGGGCAATATGTAAATTGACCATGACACCTCACAAGATGGCGGCCTATAACCAGCCTGGGAGGGTGGTGAGTGAGGGACAGCCAAATGATCGAACAGCAGGCTGTGTGGGGCTACCAGCCTGGTGTGGGAGCAGTAAGGGGCAACCAAGCCATGGGGGGGGCAATAAGAGGCAACCAGACCAGTGGGAAGGGGCAGTTAGGGGCAACCAGGTAGGGAGGCAGGTGAGTGATTAGGAACCAGCAGTCCAGGACTGAGAGAGAGATTTCTGACTTCTGAACCCCTCTCTCCCCCACCCACTTCACCAGGCCTCTAGTAAAAATATATTTTAAAAAACAAATAAACAAAACTCCTTTGCCTGAAATAAAGTCTTCTAAACTAGGCTATATTATATATCAAGTATTATATGTTACTAGAGGCCCGGTGCACAAAATTTGTGCATGGGTTGGTCCCTAAGCCCATCCTGCACCCTTTCCAATCTGGGACCCCTCAGTGGATGTCTGACTGCTGGTTTAGACCCGATCCCTGTGGAAACGGCCTAAACCAGCAGTTGAACCATCCACCTCACAATCCAGGACTGCTGGCTCCCAACCACTCACCTGCCTGCCAGCTAATCCCCCTAACTGCTCTCCCCTGCTGGCCTGATTGCCCCTAACTGCTCTCCCCTACCAGCCTGATTGCCCCTAACTGCCTCTGCCTTGGCCCTGCTACCGTGCCTTTGTCCGGAAGGATGTCTAGAAGGTTGTCCTGAAGACGTCAGGTCTAATTAGCATATTACCCTTTTATTAGTGTAGATAATTGTGTATTAGGTAATATTACCGGGAGTGATGGATTTCTAGCTTGACAATAGGGCCATTTGAAGTCAGACTTGGGTAGTGGTCTGCTCGGGCACGTTTCTTGAGAATGTCGTGTGTGAATTCCCTCTTTGGACCCTTTCCATCCTGGCCTGCTCACTGAGAAGACTCTTCCGGAAGCGCTGGTGCAGAGACTTCCGTTTGGGAAACAATGTCTCCTCCTGGAGTGTGTTCCTCCCTCTTCTGGGAAGAGCAGCCCTGCGACTCCTGGGTACAGAGCCCAGGTCCCCACGGCCCCACACTCAAGCTTGGGGGCAGTTGCAAAGCCTCCTTTTGTCCAACTGTCTTCCCTGATACATAATTATCTCTACTAATAAAGGGTAATATGCCTTCTCGGGGGCTGCCTGTAACCCTTGCAAGTCAACGCCTGCAGCGTTGCTTCCTGAAAGCATGGACAGCCGATTCGGTGACCTTGAACCCTTCTTTTGCCAAGCCCCCAGGTCCACTCAACTGAGGAAAAATTAAACGTGCTCATGTTCCCCAAAAGTAGTCTCCTATCTCGGCAAAGGAGGCCAATGGACCCCCCCCCCCTCCCAGATTTAGCAAGGAGATGAGATACACATGCGAATAGTCCCATTAGCTGCAAAATACGAATTTTATTTAAGAAAATGGCCCAGTGTATGGGTTTGGTAATTAACTGGGATTCAATTCAATTAACAAGTCGACGCATGGTTCTTCCCGTTACATTTTGGTTTAATTAAATGCAGACCAGGATTGAGCCGCACCGCCCCAAATACACTCATGAACCACAGCAAAGGGAAATAGTGCTTCAGAGAGACTCTTCTCTGTGGTGGGTGGCGCATAACTGTTTTCCTAGAATATCACATGCTAATGACACTTCTAATGCCTTACACCAGTGGTATGTTCAGGCAGTAATCAAAAAGCGCATCCATTCTGTTTAACTGACGGTCATCCATGTTCTTCCCCTAAATTCAATTTACAGGAGACCCGGTAAGACCAGCTAAACACATAAAGTAAGACATCGAGGCTCTCTCAGAAAAGTTACCCTGACTTTTGCTAACGCTACAGAGTGGAAAGCTTTAAATCTGAGCGCCACTGCTAAATCCCAAGTCCAAGGGCCTGCAGACTGAATATCCACAGAGAGGAGAGGCAAACCTGCCTCACTGCAGAGTGACAGCCGATTTAGCATCGACACCAGAAGCTACAGTGACTGTTAATGCGCAGCCAAGGCTGATGTCTCCGCAGCGTGCAGCTGGCGGTGGGCACCGCACGGGGGTGGAAGAAACGAAAGGGAGAAAACCAGACTTGGGTTCAAGGAATTCAAATCAAGAATATTTCAAAGAACGGGGACCGCTTTCTGGATTTTATCTTCTGATGCAGCACGAACGACCACGGACTTAATCGCGTTGCTCTCCTCCCAGAACATTCAAAAACCAAGTGTATGTTTCGACTATAAATCTGTTACAAATGTCTGAACACTGCAGTAGAGGTCATGTTCAGAGAATCTCTTCCATCCAGCCTTTGCCCTAGCAAGTTCAAGCTCTATGAAAAGTAAGTTATTATTTACTGCACAGATATTCTCGAACATTCTGTTACCTCCCAGTTTCAAACAGACCATCATCTAAAAAGCTTATCTGTCAATTTTTTGTAACGGGGGATTTTCTATAAAACAATGAGATACACCATGGCCACATGCTCACTGTATAGTCCCATAAATAAATTCACACATACGCACGTGGGCATGCACACATACATTAATAAATGAACAAATAAAACTATGCCAAGAGTTTAGTTGCACACAATCTAAACAGGTTCTCATGAACTCAATGTTTTAGTCTGTTTTACATGCAAAGCACTGTGTCCCCCCAGACAAGGAGGGCATTCTGGGGGTCTCCCCATAGATCTGTCCCATGTGACAGGCCGTTCTGTGAACGCATATGCTTGTCTCATGGTATGTTTGTACACTGATTAAAGGATGCATATAATTCTTTAATTTTTTATTAATGTATTACATGTATACATTATCTTCTTTTATTTTTTATTAATGTGTTACACGTATGCATATCTTCCCATTCCCTCCCCCCTCTCTCAGGCATACCCTAACCCCCCCAGTGTCTTGTGTCCATTGGTTATGCTTCTATGCATGCATACAAGTCCTTTGGTTGATCTCTAGGATTCATATAATTTTATTTTATTTTTATTAATGTGTTACATGTATACATATCTTCCCATTGCCCCCCTCCCCTTCAGGTATACCTTACCCCATCCCCCTAGTGTCTTGTGTCCATTGGTTATGCTTCTATGCATGCATACAAGTCCTTTGGTTGATCTCTAGGATTCATATAATTTTAATAAGTAAATGATTGTAGGTCCCAAAATTGATGTCTCATTTCTACAGAATTAAAACATAAAAACTCTGAAACTGAAGAAAAAATAAGAGGCCGTGTACATGAGGACTGTACACACGAGTCATTATCTGTTCTCGTCCTGAGGAGAGCCAGCCCATAAGCCAACCTATAGGAGCGGAGGGCCATAGTCACAGACGTCATGATGCTTTCAAACAGGGCACCGGGTATACGAATTTCAGATGTTTTCTTTCCCTTTATATTCAACATCCGTGACTTAGGCCATTCTAGCTACCTCTCTCTCTGCTATCCGAGTCTGCCCATCCGATATTTTAAAAACATTGTTCAAATCTGCTAAGCGCGTTAGTGCCATTTTTAAATTGTTCACTGAAGTCAATGCATCTGAGCTTAAACCAGTGACTCTGGATGTGTTCACCAGGTTATCCTACGAAGGACACACTTGTAATCAGGAACAGCTGTGCGTCTCCATTTGCTATAAACGTGGCGGAGAGAAGTTATCAAATTAATCACATTTGGACCAATCTCAAGATTTTGAGAGAGATAGACCCGAGTAGATTTTTGGTAATGTTTTGAAAATACAAAAAAAAAAAAAAAAAAAAAAAAAAGGTACACATATTTTCGACAACCTTATTCTGAAGGCAAAACGTGAGTGATTTTTCCTTCCAACGCCCAGCTAACTATTCCATTCACCTCTCTACCTCCTACATCGCGTCTTCATTCCCTGGAAGTGTCCTCAGCGTTTATTTTACTTCCGCTGCGGGCTGCCAGACACACACTCCCGGCTGCAAGGGAAACTAACTGGATCAGCCCTGGTCTGCAGAGAGCGGGCTTTCAATGGGCCCGGAGAATCACCCACCGTGAGGCCCTGAGCAGCTCTGCACATGGAAAGTGGAGGGGATTCACCCCACCTGGCGGGCCTCTAATTGCAACGGTTTAGATTCATCACCGGCGCGTTTGTCACTGTAATTAATGACTCGGGCTCCGTCCCATCCCCGCGCTGCGCTAGCAAATTCCCACCGATCGGAACAGGTGTAATTGTTGCTGGCGCGCGGTGCTTCTGGAACGAGCGGTTTTAACACAATCAAAACTATTTTCTACTGCGGCCCATCCGCTCTGTGGAGCTCAGTTCCTGCCACGTACAATACATCAGATTGTTTTTCTCTTTTTCTATGATTACAGACACAAAGAACCTACACTGAGTATTTTAAAAAATATATTTTATTGATTTTTTACAGAGAGGAAGGAAGAGGGAGAGTTAGAAACACCGATGAGAGTGAGACATTGATCAGCTGCCTCTTGCACACCCACTACTGGAGATGTGCCCGCAAGCAAGGTACATGCCCTTGACTGGAATCGAACCTGGGATCTTTCAGTCCACAGGCCGACGCTCTATCCACTGAGCCAAACCGGTTTTGGCGACACTGAGTATTTTAGAAAGCTATTTAAAAAATCTGTCTTTGGCCTTACGAGTCCCATGCTTAACATCTTTATAATGATTCATGGGGGGTTTATATTATATTTTGTTAATAATTGCTTTATATAAATCTTAAGGAGTTATTGGGTAGGTAACACGTTTGCCTGGAGGCAAATTCATTCGCAGAAATATAAAGATTAATGCTCCAAAGTATAAGCATTCTTAATTATTTCTCTGATATCCCTCAATCTTAAAGTTTGTGGGTTTTCTTTTTTTCAATTTTAAGTATAGTATTGGTTTTTAATATTTTCAATACTACGGAACAGAAATTTAACCAGTGTCAGGAGAAAAATCATTCACAACCACAGGACAGAATTCTTTAGGTTTTGAGTGAGGAATAACTGCATCAGCATCTACATTAAAATCACATTGATTTAAATGGCTTTATTCATGCATTACTGACTCATTATTAGCCAGTTATTTAAAGCATGCCTGTAGCCATTGATGATTTCTAGTAATATGAACTGTTTTCAGTCCGCAGGTTGACGCTCTATCCACTGAGCCAAACCAGCCAGGGCAGCTTCTCTTCCCAGTCAGGGTGACACCCGCACACCATCACCAGTTAGCAAGCACGTTGCTCCACTGTGGCAGTAACTCTAATGTAAATCCTCTAAGTGATTAAATCGTCAGCCGATCCTTATTATATTTCTCCATATGAAGCGTCATCCAGCCATTTTCACAGGTTGTCAAGATGTCACAGTGGAACTAAATTATGTGCCTGTAATCTCACTTTTACTCCTTTAAATTCATATTAATACTGGGCTCGCCCCGTAATTATAAAGTATAATTCCCACAGATTATAATTAACTTTTACAATGCCGGGACGCCTGGCTGCTCACGGGGCGGTCTATCTATTTCCATGACCTCCATCTGGAAGTATCAAATAGTCCCTCTTTCTCTGCCACGAAAACACATATTCCTCTAAAGCGCCCGCATTTCCTGTTTATTCTACATCACGGCGGTGGCATTTCCATCCGGAGTTTTAAACGGGAGAGGAAACCCGAGCAGGCTGCTTCGAGGGTGGAGTCAAAGGAAGTCCGAGGTATTTTCCTAAACCTCACGTCAGGTCAAAGCATTTTCGTGGGTTCACTCTGCGTACAGCATCGGGTTCCAGAGGGATTAACTAAGAATTTCAAACTAGAGAACATTTGCTTCTGTGCTTTTTTTTTTTTTTCCATATATATATATTTTATTGATTTTTTTACCCAGAGGAAGGGAGAGGGATAGAGAGTTAGAAACATCAACGAGAGAGACATCAATGGGCCGCCTCCTGCAACCCCCCCCCCCCATTGGGGATGTGCCTGCAACCAAGGTACATGCCCTTGACCGGAATCGAACCTGGGACACTCTATCCACTGAGCCAAACCGGCCTTGGCCTCCTTTATGCTAAACACTTTTTCTCACTGTCACCTGCTCCTACACCTCTTCTCCCTCAGCCAGATCTAACCTGCACCGCCCCAAACTGCATGCAATTTCACAGCACAGATACTTCTCTCATGTGCCTTTCCTTGCAAAATCCCCATCGCCTTCTCTACCCTCAGAAATCCTCAACTATCACCACTCATTGCTTACTGACATCTTCCCATCACCCCTCCCTCCTTCCCCGGTTGTATGTAGACATTTTTCTGCCAGGCCTGTAACACAGCACCCCTTCACTCTCCTCTGTTACCAAGGTAAACTACGAGGGTACACATTCTGTTAAGCGGGGAGCTGGCCCCGTCTGGAGTTAGGAAAGAAACAGGAATTCACCCGCCATCTATTCAAATCAAAGCCTTGCTATTCGGTAACCGTCAGGCCAAAGCTGATCCCAGGTGCTGCCCGAATCAGTAAAACTTCAAACCATGTCTTGACAGAGAAAAAGACAAATGCCAGGTGATGCCCCTTCTATGTGCCATCTGAAGAAAAAGAATAAACTGATAAGATAGAATCAGACTCAGAGAGAGAGGACAGACTGAAGCTGTAAAGAGGGGCGTGGCTGGGGGAAAGGTGAAAGATTGAGCAGCATCAATTGGTAGTCAGTTTCGTGAGTTTGAACACAAGACATACCGAGTTTGTGATCAACTCAGGAACAGAATTATGACTCTCACAGGGGAAATCATTACACATTATAGCTTTTTAATTCATATCACTCCCAAGTTTAGAAATCAAGCGATTCAGGTTCAAATATGGCATTCTCGAATCTCACGCATGATCCTTATCTTTTACCCACCTTTATCAATAAACGTTGTTTTTAGAGCAATTTCATGTTTACAGATAAATTGCAAAGGTAGGAGAGTGACTTCTCACATACTCTGTACTGCTTCTCCTAATCACAGCTTCTTATGTGAGAACTTACCTGTGTTAAATTTAAAAATAAAACACAATAATGGTACATACAGTGATACCTCGAGATATGAGTTTAATTTGTTCCGTAACCTTGAGGCGTGGGAAACTATGAGACGCTCGAGTCGCGGTAAACTGGTGGGTCGTGTGCAGCCGGCCAATCCACGCGATGACTCCTATCTCAAATGTTGCTTGTATTTCAAAGCAAAAATCGCTCTCTCCATGGCTTGTATCTCAAAAATCTCATATGTTAGGGCACTCGTATCTTGAGGTACTACTGTATTTATTACCTAAGGTTCAGACTTCCTTCAGATTTAATTCTCTTTTACTTAAGAGTCCCTTCCTGTCAAGGCATCTCCTCCAAGATACCACAATAAATTTAAGCATCATCTCTCCACAAACCGCCCGGTGGCTGTGGTCATTTTTCAGGATTTCCTTGTTTTTTATGATGCCCACAGCTTTGAGGAGTGATGGTCAAGCAGTGTTTCGCAGGATGCCCCTCTGCTGGGGTTTGTTTGTCTCAGGACGGGATCGGGGTTATGGCTTCGGGGAGGAAGGTCACAGAGATAAAATGCCGTCTCCGTCACACCGGAGCGAGGGGACACGCGAGCAGCGTGATGCATGCTGTCAGGGCTGGTCTCTAGCGCCCGGCGGAGGACGCGTGCCATCTTTCTTCTCTGCAAAGCGGCCTGTCCCCGCCCTAAACCTAGCTCCTGCGCTCTCCTCTTTGGGAGGGAGTCCCTGTGTGCGGCTAGTGCGGAGGTGAAGGGTCATAACTTGAAATCCTCCTGCAGAGAAGGCTTTTCCTTCCCCCCACACCACTCACTTATCCAGTCATTTACTACTAGTGGCCGGTGCACGAAATCCGTGCACATTAAAAGGGGCTTGATTAGAGGAAATATTTTTTAAAAAATATATTCTATTGATTTTTTACAGAGAGGAAGGGAGAGGGATAGAGACTTAGAAACATCGATGAGAGAGACATCCATCAGCTGCTCCGGCATGCCCCCTACTGGGGATGTGTCCGCAACCTAGGTACATGCCCTTGTCCGGAATCGAACCTGGGACCCTTCAGCCGCAGGCTGATGCTCTATCCACTGAGCAAAGCAATTTCAGCAGAGGAAATAATTTAATATTGCTATGTGCCCTTTTTCTATAATAGAAGTGTCAGAAATGAAAGAAAATTAGTAAAATGTAGATGAAAACCTTCCTCCTGTCAGAGTCTGGGGTGCTCCAAGGGACCCAGAGTCAAGTCCCTGCTCACCCACATGCACCTCAAAATCGCATGAGACCCAGATCGAGCCGCCCCCTCCCCGCATTGGGCGAGATCCAGACCCGGCCAGTCCCACCTTGTCAAGCCCTGCCGGGCACAGCCTGAGGTTCCCCAGCCCACACCAGGGCAGGAGGCGTGCCAGGCCAAGCCCTGCTGAGTGGGGGGCATGGCCTGAGGTTCCCCCATCAAGCCCTGCCAGGCAGGCAGGGGTGGTGTTAGGGAGGGGGCACAGCCTCAGGTCCCCAGCCCCGCACTGAGAGGGGTGCGAAGCCTCAGGTCCCTTGTCAAGACCTGTCAGGGAGCGGTGCTGCCCACCTTTGGGTCGCACAGAAGTTAAGTCCCCGATGAACCATCATCAGCCAGTGGGCAGGCTGTCCACGGCCCCACCTGGCAGCAGCACAGCCTGGCAGAGCCACAGCACCAAACACCATGGTGGCAGGGAGGGGGCGTCCGGGCTCTCTGCTCAGGCACCGCCAGGAGGCAGGCGCACGACTGTGACTGACCCACCTGCACGGACTGAGAGAGTGGGCCAGTCGCGTGTCTGCTTACTGCTGGTATTTCAGACATTTCCCTAAATATAACCCCCCCCCCTTACACTCAAACTTATCTGTTAGAAATACAAACCAGCAGGGCAGAAAGGAGACCAGAACTGATGTGAAACCAAGGCTAGCTGGGTCTGTCACTGGGCACACACTCCCTGGGAGTGTATCATGCTTAGAGAAGGGTGTGCCGCAAGGTGGCCGTCAGCTACACGGCCATGTGGGTCAGTAACAGAATCGCTCCCTTGTCCACGTCTTCTAAATGCAAACCCAGACTGGTAAGTGCACGCCCTCATTTACTAGTATTTGTGTTTATTATTACAGTCTTCAGTGTTGTTGAGGGCATGCAGAGTTTGAACACGGGCTGTGCGGTAATACAGGCATGATGTGCACACGTATGAAAACTGGCGGCAGCAAGCCCAGAGACGGGGCCCGCCTGCCCCACTTTTCCGGGCACACAGCCCTCCAAACCTCGCTGCCCCCGGTCCAATCAATCGATGGAGGAGAGCGCCCTGAAACCGCTCCTTCAAATCACAATTTCCAGGAAAGGCCAGTTCCACAGCCGAGGAGGCGGAAATAACCGGTTTGTCCTAAGACTCTGCCTCAATGTTCCCCACAAAGAATGGATCCTGCATTGGCTACAACCTGGATAGCCCTGGAGGCACTGCGCTGAGTGAGACAGGTCAGGCTGAGGAGACAGACAGACGCCGTATGTGGAACCTACTGAACACGACAAACAAGCAGGCAGACAGGAACAGGCGCAGACACAGAGAACACTGGCCGTTGCCAGAGTGGCTGGTGGGAAGGCGGAGGGATAAACAGGAACACGCTGGCAGTCAGAGACAGTCGCGAGGATGTAAAATCTGGCAGAGGGAACGTTGCCGGCGATGCTGTCATAAGTATGTCTGGCTCCATACGGGTATAGATTTATCGGTGCGAGATTGGGCTTTTATATAGTATCTAATCACTAGTGTGTACATCTGAAGGAATATAATATGGCATGTCCACTCTATTTGAAAAATAAAAAATACATTTATAAATTAAAAGTAAATGGTAGTTTCACTTACCTGGGGAAGTGGCCGTGAGAAATGATGTAAAACAGCAGTTTCACTTACCTGAGGACGTGGCCGTGAGAAATGACGTAGAGCAGCAGGTTCACTTACCTGGGGAGGTGGCCGTGAGAAGTGACGTCCGTCTGGTGAGGCAGGAGCAGGAGAAGGAGTCACAGGGCATGTGGAGGGCCTGGGCATCCACTCCCCAACACACCAACCTACCTGCACATCCACAGGCCCGGGGACCAGTGCCCCTCTCAGTGGGGGACAGTCCACCCCACGTCCCTGTGCATCCACAGGCCCGGGGACCGGTGCCCCTCTCAGTGGGGACAGTCCACACACGTCCCTGGGCATCCACAGGCCCGGGGACCGGTGCCCTTCTCAGTGGGGGACAGTCCACCACACGTCCCTGGGCATCCACAGGCCAAGGACCGGTGTCCCTCTCAGTGGAGGACAGTCCACCACACATCCCTGTGCATCCACAGGCCCGGGGACCGGTGCCCTCTCAGTGGGGACAGTCCACCCCACATCCCTGGGCATCCACAGGCCCGGACCGGGACCTGTGCCCCTCTCAGTGGAGGACAGTCCACCACACGTCCCTGGGCATCCACAGGCCCGGGGACCGGTGCCCCTCTCAGTGGGGACAGTCCTAGGTGTGGCTAACTGAGCTAAATAGCCAATTCACAAGTCCCACCAAGTACCTACACTTTTATAAAAAGAAATAAGACCTGAAGACCAGAAACTTATTTAATAGAGAGAAAACGGGTCAGAGTCTGAATGTGGAGAAGAATAAAGGACGCCACTTTTTCTCATCACTTACAGAACACGAGCATCCTGTCTCCGGGTGGACCTTTCTCCACGGCCCTCTGACTAACAAGCCCTTTAAAAATCCAGCCATTTCTTCTTCCCCGCCTCACACTGGATCCATACAACGCGCTCTGCTCATAACAGGACAGGTTCTACTTAATGAGAGAGACGTTTGATTTTCTCCTGCCACTTAACGAGATTTATTCCCACACCGCCTTTGAGCACCAGTCAAGCCAGGTTCACTTTAAAGGACAAAAAAGTATATCATTGCTCAAACAGCAAACCGCCAAATGAGTGAATTCTCGCCCCTTACCTGAGCGCGCACTGGCCCCTGTGCCGCCCGCTGCCTTGAGAAGTGGGGAGAGCAGAGCTGGGCGCAGGGATTCTGGAAGGAGAAAAAGAAAGGAAGAGTCAGGAAGCGGAAGTGAAGGGAACTAGGTCTTTTTTAAAAAAAAACACAGATGTTAAAACTGCAGAAAATCGCAAAACCCCGAATGTCCGGCCTGCCACGATCCTTGTCTGTCCGTGAGTCCTCATGTGACTCGAGTCCTGAGGACAAATAAATGTCTGTAAATAGCATCAGTCCCCGGAGAAATGAAAGCAAACTCGCGTGATTGGGATTTATTTTTGTTATTTAAAAATAATAATTTTATTTATTTTTGAGAGGAAGGGAGAGAGAAAGAGAGAGAAACACCCATGTGAGACAGCACAGCATCGGCTGCCTCCTGCACAACCATCACCGGGATTGAGCCTGCAGCCTGGGCCCCGACTGGGAACCAGACCAGCCACCTTTTTTTATTTTATTTTATTTTTTATTACATTTTATTGATTTTTTTCAGAGAGGAAGGGAGAGAGAAAAAGAGCTAGAAACATTGATGGGAGAGAAACATCAATCAGCTGCCTCCTGCCCACCTCCTACTGGGAATGTGCCCGCAACCAAGGTACATGCCCTTGACCGGAATGGAACCTGGGACCTTTCAGTCTGCAGGCTGACGCTCTATCCACTGAGCCAAACCGGTTCTGGCCCGGCCAGCCACCTTTTGGTGCATGGGATCATTCCCAACCAACTGGGCCACCGGCCAGGGCAGGGACTGTTTCTGTTGTAAGCGATGGTGGCTTTAAACATTTCTCAAGGCCCAAGTTTCAGTGATGGTCCTGTAATGTAGTATTTACCAGTCACCCGTTTAGAGATGACTCATGTAGGTTTATATAAGCAATGGCAAAGGTTTTCTAAGAAGTTTCTTGCGACAAATATGAAACCTAAGAAAATGTTTGCAGAATCCCTATGTGCATGAATGTGTGCATGCGTGCATGTGTGTGTATATTGTATTACTTTTTTGTGGACTTTATTAATAGGAAAGAAAATAAATATCATTATTTGTGAAAGATAAATCCGATACAGCATATTTTATTATTTTTTGTGGGACTTTATTAACGGGAAAGAAAATAATCAATTATTTGTGAAAGGTAGACCCAAAACCCACTGGAATATGTCAGTGTAGAAATCTGCTCTGTCTTCATGGGGCTACTCACATATTCGGCATCACATTCTTTTAAGTCAGTGGTTCTCAACTTTCCTAAGGCCGCGACCCTTTCAGACAGCTCCTCATGTGGTGGTGACCTCCAACCATTAAATTATTTTCTTGGCTACTTCATCACTGTCATTTTGCTACTGTTATGAACTGTAGTTATATATTGTGAAATATTTATTTCTAATGACAAATAAATGACATTTTGTCTTGAATCATGGTGCAGCATGGGTAACAGTCTTCACATGACAACAGTAAACTACATTGGTACACCAAGGAGCGGTGTGTTGGTTCCTAAGACCATGGGAAATAGGTGTTTTCCGCTGGTCTTAGGCGACCCCTGTGAAAGGGTCATTCGACCCCCAAAGGGGTCTCGACCCACAGGTTGAGAACTGCTGCTTTAAGGACACGGGAAGATGGAGAAGAAAAGTCCTCAGATCGTCCTCTTTCCTGGTGCCAGCAAACAGCCACCACCCTTCCTGGGAATCCCATTTCCCGCGCCCTTTCAGAGCTCTCTGGTGCTCTGACCCTTCCCATGAGCGGTCATCGGAAAAGGCCCTGGGCATTACCCAAACGTTTTCCTTTGGATTTCCGGAAAGGTGACTTCTTCCCAGAGGAAAAGCCAACACATTCTTAGCCGGAGGGACCTCCCATCATTAAGCCTCCAGCGGCCGCCTGTTTAGTGCCGCAGACCACACGGTGACTGACAGCTGTGATGCTGGCCCACACCCGGGTCTGAAACTATGTGAGTCTGTCCCCATGTGTGTGAATCGCATCACCAGACAGACCGCCAGAATTCAGCTTCTAATGACCAGCCCTCACTTCAGAGCCCGCTTTGATGTGAAAACGGTCTCAGGAATCATGTCGTTTCCCCACATGCTGGTCGGGCTACAGTCAGACGGGGCTTAAATATTTCATGTGAGAACTCTCCTTGACCCCGACCGCTGTGAGAACGCGGGGAGACTTCCCTTACCATAATTCTCTCCCTTGTAGTTCGCGAAATTAACTGCAAATGATCGGGACCTCGGCCGAAAGGGATGGCTGAGCCGGAAATAAGATCAAAGCCACAAATCAAAAGGAGAGCGCAGAGGCAAAAAAAAAAAAAAAAAAAAAAAATACAAATCGCGAGGATCCGCTTGGAATAATTAATATTTGCCAAATCGCCCCGCAAAAAGACCTGAGAAGGTGGGAGGCTCCGAGCAAATTAAAAATGTAAAATTTTAAACAGGCCTCTGAACCCAGAGAAGACTGCTGATGCCCCCCTATTTCCCACAAAGCCGAAAGGCAGGACGCCACGGAGATTAATCGGCGATTACACTGATGTCCGTGCTTAGCGCTTTAAGCTCCCTGCTGCCCGGCTGTGCAGACGTGAGTGTTCGGCAGAGTTTCTGTGCGTATGTGTCAGCCATGAGGGGTGGTGGGCTCTCAGTGAGAGGATTTACCTATGTTTGTATTTCCAGGAATCATGTAGCCCTTGGTTTTGAAAAAAAAACATTTGATGCAGTAACTTGAATGCAATGTGTTTCAGTTTGTCGGTAAAGATTGACAGTAAAAGATGAAAACCTAATGCAGGATGTTCACTGGGGTGTTGCCTCAGGATAAAGTTTGTTGGAATTGGCTGCTATAGCTCAGCGTTTGAGCATTGACCTATGAACCGGGAGGTCGCAGTTTGATTCCCGGTCAGGGCACCTGCCCAGGGTTGTGGACTTAATCTCCAGTGTGAGATGTGCGGGAGGCAGGCCATCAATGATTCTCTGTCATCACTGATGTTTCTATCTTTCCCTCCCTCTTGCTTCCTCTTTGAAATCAATAAAAAATATTTTTAAAAATTTGTTGGGAATTCATAAGACATCTCAAGGAACCTTAAATAGCCAAGATATTCTTGATAACCAGGAATAAATTGAAAAGACTCACACATCCTTATTTCAACCATCACTGCAAACCCGAGTGTGACATACGCACAAACATAAGACATAAAAAACAATAAAATAAAACAAAGAGCCTAGAAATAAACTCTCGCACGTAGAGTCAAATGATTTTCAACAAGCGTGCCAACACAACTCATTTGAGGAAAGGAATTTCTCTTCTGGTCAAGAAATGGTGACAGGAGAGCTGGGTACCCCATGCAAATGAATGAAACTGGAACCTTATCTGATTCCATACACAAATATCTGCTCCAAAGGGACTGGAGACCTAAAGGTAAAAACCAACGCTATGAAGGAAAACATATGATGAATCTTCATAACGTTAATAGATGACATAATAGATGACAACAAAATCATAGGTAACAAAAATAGACAAATTAAACTGCATCAAAATGTAAAATGTGCCGAGACCGGTTTGGCTCAGTGGATAGAGCTTTGGCCTGTGGACTGAAAGGTCCCAGGTTCGATTCCAGTTAAGGGCATGGACCTTGCTTGCGGGCACATCTTAACTGTGGGGCGTGCAGGAGGCGGCTGATTGATGTCTCTCTCTCATTGATGTTTCTGACTTTCTATCCCTCTCCCTTCCTCTCTGTAAAAAATCAATAAAATATATTTTTAAAAATGTAAAAATGTTTGGTCATTAAAGGAAACTGCCAAGGTGGTGACAGGCAGCCTGCACAACCGGAGACACACACACAAAGAACAGGAGACAGTTACTTGCAGATCCTGTATCTGGTAAGAAATGTCTGTCCAGAATATAAAATCAATGTCTCACCAATAACAACAACTACAAGCAACTCTATTGAGAAATGGGACTCAAAGAGGTATGCCTTCAGAGAAGAAACGCATGCTGGCCAGTGAGAACAGGAGAGTAAGGTCACCACCCTGGTCACCAGGGAAATGCAAATAAAATGACAGTGAGACACCACTGCACACCCCTTAGGGTGACTATGATCAACAGAGGACCGAGAAGGTGGGTGAGGCGTAGAGGGATCTGAAGCGTCATGCCTTGCTCACAGGAGTGTAAAACGGGGCAGCCCCTGGGAAAACCAGTGTGGCCCTTTCTCAGAAGAATTGAGCATGGAATGACCGGGTGACCCAGCACTTTCTCTGTGGGCGTGGCCTGAGAGGAAAGCAGGGACAGCGATGGGGTTTGGGTGGTTGTGGGGAGCAGGATGGAAGGGTGACTGCTCTCCTGGGTTCTTCTCCAGATGGAGGCGAGGAATGAAGCCATGGACAAAGGCGGTAGATGGAAAGTACAGAAACCCGAGAGCAGGCAGAAGCAGCTTCACTGTAGGCAGATACCACCTCTACACCCTGATTCTAAATCCCTAAGACTGAGACACTGGAATTCTAAATTCCATCTCCAAACCCTGATTCTAAATCCCTCAGCCTGAGACTCTGGAATTCTAAATTCCATCTCTACACCCTGATTCTAAATCCCTAGCCTGAGACTCTGGAATTCTAAATTCCACCTCTAAACCCTGATTCTGAATCCATCAGCCTGAGACTCTGGAATTCTAAATTCCATTTCCAACCCTGATTCTAATTCCTAAGCCTGAGACTCTGGAATTCTAAATTCCATCTCTACACCCTGATTCTAAAGCCCTCAGCCTGAGACTCTGGAATTCTAAATCCCACCTCTTAACCCTGATTCTAAATCCCTTAGCCTGAGACTCTGGAATTCTAAATTCCATTTCCAACCCTGATTCTAATTCCTAAGCCTGAGACTCTGGAATTCTAAATTCCATCTCTACACCCTGATTCTAATCCCTCAGCCTGAGACTCTGGAATTCTAAATTCCATTTCCAACCCTGATTCTAATTCCTAAGCCTGAGACTCTGGAATTCTAAATTCCATCTCTACACCCTGATTCTAATCCCTCAGCCTGAGACTCTGGAATTCTAAATTCCATCTCCAAACCCTGATTCTAAATCCATCAGCCTGAGACTCTGGAATTCTAAATTCCA
>PVJN01007584.1:0-69040 GCA_004026805.1 Lasiurus borealis | reverse complement strand
ACCTACAAGGGAGCACCCATACGACTGTCAGCTGATTTCTCAACAGAAACGATGCAGGCCAGACGGGAGTGGCAAGAAATATTCAACGTGATGAATAGCAAGAACCTACAACCAAGAATAATCTATCCAGCAAAGCTAACATTCAGAATTGAAGGGCAGATAAAGAGCTTCACAGATAAGAAAAAGCTAAAGGAGTTCAACTCCAAACCAGTGTTATATGAAATGCTGAAGGGTACTCTTTTAGAAGAGGAAGAAGAAAGAGGTAAAAGCCAAAAAATTATGAACAAATACATATCTATCAACAAGTGAATCTAAAAATTGAGTGAATTAAAAATTTGATCAACAGAATAAACTGGTGAATATAATAGAATCAGGAGCACAGAAAGGGAGTGGACTGTTAATTCTTAGGGGGAAAGGGGTGAAGGGTGTACAGGGAGAGACTGGACAAAAATCATACAACTATGGATGAGATCAATGGGAGGGAGCTAAAGGCAGAGGGAGGGGTGGGAGCTGGGTGGAGGGGTGCTATGGAGGGGAAAAAAGAGAAACAAATGTAATAATCTGAATAATAAAGATTTAATAAAAAAAAAAAAGCTGAGGTATGGAGAAGCGCCTGTGGAGAGAGCGGGTGGTGGTGTATATGGCTGGTTTCCTCTGGTGAAAGGGAGATGCAGACTCCCAACTGCACTGAACCCCTTTTCCTACAGCACTGAATCCCAGGTCAGGGAGAGACTCATATGGGGGGAGTCTGGACAGTGAAAAGGGAGGAGTGCCAGGAAATTTAAGGGAGCCACGAAAGGGCAGAGGTCTGGGGGCGTGCATGCCACTGTGCCCAGAAGACGGAATCAGCTGGCTTGCTCAAGTGGGCAGGAGACAGAGCCTCCCAACCGCGCCACTTCTAACTCCACTAAACCCCAGTTTCAGGCAAGATCCTGGGGACCCAGACTCATACGGATCCTTGAGCACAGGGGAGCTAAAAAGCCAGCAGGCTAGAAACGCTCGCGCATGTTCGCTCAAGAAGGCTCCAACATGGAGAGTCACGTGAGAACCAGGGGTCAAGTAGGGTGGGGCTGATTGGAAGCCAAAGTGCTCTGAGACTCCACCCATCCAAGCTCAACAGAGAAGCTTTTGCAGTTTTGCAAGTCTTGTTATCATAAGGCTGATTCTAACACAGAAGTTCTTCTGGCATAGTGAAAATGTGGAGACATAGGAACAGATCACAAACAAAAGAAATGGAGGAAAACAAATTACTGGATATAGAGTTCAAAACCACGCTTATAAGGTTTTTCAAGTATTTCCTAGAAAAGATGGGTAAATTTAGCAAGACCCAAGAGGAGATGAAAAAGGACCAACTTGAAATTAAACATACACTGACTGAAATAAAAAATATTATACAGAGACTTAACAGCAGACTATAGGAAGGTAAGAATCAAGTCAAAAATTTGAAATATAAAGAATCAGAAAACACTCAACAGGAAAAGCAAGAAGAAAAAATAATCCAAAAATTGAAGATAATATAAGGAGCCTCTCAGACAACTTCAAGCGTACCAACATCAGAATTGTGAGGGTGCCAGAAGAAGAGAGAGAGCAAGATACCGAAAACCTATTTGAAGAAATAATAACTGAAAATTTCCCACACCTGGTGAAAGAAATAAGACTTACAAGTCCAGGAAGCACACAGAACCCCAAACAAAAGGAATCCAAAGAGGGCCACACCAAGACACATCATAATTAAAATACCAAGAGCAAAAGACAAAAAGAATATTAAAAGCAGCAAGAGAAAAACAGTTAATTACCTACAGGGGGCACCCATATGATTATTAGCTGATTTCTCAACAGAAACTATGCAGGCCAGAAGGGAGTGGCAGGAAATATTCAACGTGATGAATAGTAAGAACCTACAACCAAGATTACTCTAACCAGACAGCTATCCTTCAGAATTAAAGGGCAGATAAAGAGCTTCACAGATAAGAAAAAACTAAAGGAATTCATCAGCAACAACCAGTATTATATGAAATGCTGAAAGGTACTCTTTAAGAAGAGGAAAAAGAAGAAAAAGGTAAAGATAAAATTTATGAATAACTAATTCATATCTATCAACAAGTGAATCTAAAAATCAAGTGAATTAAAAATGTGATGAACAGAATAAACTGGTGAATATAATAGAATCAGGGGCATAGAAAGAGAGTGGACTGACAATTCTCAGAGGTAAGGGGGAGTGCAGGGCGAGACTGGACAAAAATCATACACCTATGGATGAGGACAATGGGGGAAGGTAAGGGCAGAGAGTGGTGTGGGAGCCGGTTGAAGGGGGCTATGGGGTGAAAAAATAGGAACAATTGTAATAATCTGAACAATAAAGATTTATTTAAAAAAAATAATATATGAAACACTTATATGCAGCAAAACATACTAGGTGTACAGGTTAATAATGCAGATTTTGTAATCAAAGAAAACACGCTCATTCAAGAGAAACATCAAAAGTGCTTTATTCAAAGTAATGAATGTCCTTCACTAGCTACAAATTTCCCCCATCTTTCAGGTAATTTATCGATACAATCCCAATAGAACTTTTCTTGTTTTGAGACAAACCATTCGGAGACCCAATTTTCCACTTCTTTGTACATTTTGAAGTGCTGCTCAGAAAGTGCATGTGCCATTGATTGGAACAAGTGGTAATCTGAAGGAGCAAGGTCTGATGAATACGGCAGGTGAGTTAATATTTCCCAGGCAAGATCTTTTAACTTGTCTTTATCTGGTTTTGAAATATGTGATGGTGCGTTATCATGAAGCAAAATTACTTTGCTGTGTCTTCTAGCCCATTCTGGCCATTTCACAATCAAAGTGTGGTTCTAATTAATTTTTTGTTGTCAGTATTGATCATATTAATGGTTCCACCTGGTTTTAGAAGCTCATAATACATCACACCTTCCTGATCCCACCAAACGCAGAGTATTGTCTTTTTTCTGAAAATGGCTTTGCAGTCGATGTTGATGGTTGGCCTGGATCAACCCATAATTTTGTGTGTTTGGGATTCTCAAAATAAATACACTTTTCATTGCTAGTCAAATTTGATGCAAAAGAACTTTCATTCATGAGACTGAAGCAACATTTTACTGATGACTTTTCAGTTTTGCATTTGTCTTTTTTCAGTTGATGTGGCACTCATTTTCCTTCCTTTAAAAATTTTCCCTTTGCTTGTAAACAATCACAAATTGTTTACTTAGCAACTTTTAATCTTTCTGCAAGTTGGTTTTAGGCTTAACACATATCTTCATCCAATAATGCTTATAATTGTTGGTCTTCAAACTTTTTCGGTTGACCTGGACGTCTTTGTCTTTCACATTAAGATAATTTTTAAGGCGTTTAATCCAGCATTCACAAGTATCTTGAGATGGAGCATATTCACCATAAGCTTCCCAAAGTATATGATGACTTTCAGCAGCACTTTTCTTCAAAATAAAGTAATGAATTAAAACTTCCTGAAAATGCTTTTTTTAAGCATGAAATTTGACATTTTTAAGTGTAAAAATATCTATGATATTAACACTTTCAGAAAATGACATATGAAGTTTTGAAATGTTGTCAATACAACAAAATAGCTTACATATAAAATACCTAGATATCAACATATGTGTAACTCCATCTATTGAAAAAAATCTGCATTATTAACTGGTACACCTGATAAGATGAAAAGGACAGTTTGACAAGTGGACCAAATTGTAAACCAGCTGGATATTTATGTCCTTAATGAGTCAAAGGCAGGCTTATGTAGAATACAGAACACTGGACATGAAACTAAAATATGTGACTGAATCCTGATTGTTCTACCAACTTGTCAGCTGGGGGCTCTTGGGCAAGTTACTCCAGAGCCTTGCTTTTCTCATCTATAACACAGAACGGGGAGGGGGAAGATGTTAAAAGACCAATAAAGTAACAACAAAGAAAGTACTCTTTTATACTATTAAAGTATATGATATTGTTAGATAGCTATCCCTCAGAAATGGATTAACAATCAGTATGCCACTAATATGTTGAAAGTAACTAAAGGATCTCTTCCAAAGCTAATGATTTTAATATTTAAAGATATGTTGTAATTGCCTGCCAACATCAAAACCCTGTTGATAACCTTAATGCAAGTTAAAAGCAGCAGCAACACAGCTAGCTGACTTGATAATGTAAATAGGGAAAAGTGAAATATGGATTGTTGTCTCCCAGCTCCAGCAAATGTTTATTTGGAATAATATATTATCTATTCCAACTGCACACCATCTGTTTCAAGTCTCCATCAAGTTAATATTTCTCACATGAACAGAAATGACTTAAAATTACATTCGATTAGCATCTTGCCTTCCTATGGAGGTTATCCTTACCCGCAGTCTCAATCTACTGAATCTCAACTTCTTAACCTTGTGCAGCATTACTGCTTTGGCCAAACATATTTAGCCAAAGTCAGATAATTCAGAGAACTGAGGCTGTCAGAGAATAAGTTAACTCTTTTCCTTCTTAGTCAAATGGATTCCTTCTTAGATTTTTTTTCTGGAGACAGGGAGAAATGATATCAATTTTTCACACCGCTTTCCTATGATTCAAAACTAGGTCTCTCTGGTTTCATTTACTAATGCATCTGTGCTACAATTTCTTTGGAACACAGAACCTTCTGGAATAATAGTTCAGGAAATCCTGACAGGTCAACTCTAAATATATCATAACTATAGGCCTGGTGCACGAATTTGTGCACAGGTGGGGCCCCTCCACCTGGCCAGCAATCAGAGCTAATCCCTGTGGGAAATTGGTCAGATGGGGAGGGACCAAAGAGGGCTCCAGGGCATGTCCAGCCCATCTTGCCCAGTCTTGATTGGCCGGATCCCAGCAGTAAGCTAACCTACTGGTTGGAGCATCTGACCCCTGGTGGTCAGTGCTTATCATAGCAACCGGTCGAATGGTAGACACTTAGCATATTAGGCTTTTATATAAAGAGAAGATAATATCACTTATCCCATCTCCACTGTTCCACTTTAGCTCAAGCCACTGTCATCTCCCATCTGTACTACTACAGCTGCCCCCTAACTATTCTTTCTGCTTCTGCTTTTGTCTCTTTCAATCCAATCTCCATGTAGCAGCCAAAAGTGCTGATTTTAAAACTTCAAAGAGATCTTTTCACAGATCTACTTAAACTTCTCAAATGACTCCCCAATGCTCTTACATAAAACACAGACTCTTTACTTTGGCTTAAATACAAACATCAATCTAACAGTTCTAAAAATGTGGTCTGGGAACCCTTGGGGATTCTATACTCTTTGGATGGGTGTAGGTGTGCCCTCACCTGGAGGGTCAAAACAATTTTCATAATAATAAGAGGTTATCTGCCTTCTTTACTCTTCTTATTCTTCCATGAGTAACTTGTTCCACTATCCCTATCAGACCATTCCATGATGTTAGTTATTTTCTTCATTGCAGTTATTACCATCACACCAATCAGGCAAGTGATTGATGCCCACCTTTGGAAAAACAAAGGCCTTTTCTATATTGTTACCACACCTGCAGCACCTAGATAAAGCATGCAACACCAAATCACAATGATCAAAAGTGGCACATCCTAAAAGCGTGAATGAACTTGAATAATTTCTCTCTCACACAGTTTCCCATTTTCAATAAATCAGCCAAACCTTGTAACTTCTACCTCGTCATAAACATCCTTAACCCTCTCTCTACTCTTAGAGCCACTGTCTTAGAATAGCCCCTCATTTCTCTAACTGGACTCCCTCTAGGATTCAACCTATTCTGCACTCTCCTTCCAAGAACCCATTTCATCAAGAATCCCTATTTCTGGTTGACCTTCACAATTCTCAGTTGCTAAATACTCCCGCATAGCATCCATTCTCATGAATGGTCTACATATATCCCCATTAAGTCATGGTCATCCTATGATCATACTATCTCCATTTCTAGAACTCCTTCCCTCTTCTCTAGATATACTTAAATCTTCCCCAACACTGTTGTTCCAATTTGTTGATTCTGTTTTCATCATCTGTCACCAAGCCTAGGACACTATAAACAATAAGTGATTTGATAACAATTATTAGTGAATGAACAGGAAAAAAAGACATACAAGGTAATTATGCTATTTAGTTCTGCTTACTCAAATTCTAGGCCACAGACTGTCTCATTCATATTAAAAAATCAAAGAAGTTTATTTGACACTAAGGAGACAAAGTATAAATCCATCAGTATCCCTTTAAAAAAAAAATCACTCCTCAAAAATACATGTATTATTAATGAATCATTACACATATAATGAAGTCAGTATAATGCTACTAAAGGCCCGGTTCATGAAAATTCATGCACTGGAGGAAGAGGGGTCCCTTCAGCCTGGCCTGCCCCCTCTCACAGTCCGGGATCCTCAGGAAATGTCCTACTGATGGCTTAGGCCTGTTCCAAAGGTGGGGAAGGGAGCAGGCCTAGGCCACAGTCTGGCCTCCCTTTGCAGAAGACAACTGGCTGATCAGGGGAAGGCATTACTGCTGCCTGAGCCTTGGCCCTCACAGCCACCATGGCTTGCCTGATCCTCGGCCCGTCCCCCATTGCCTGAGCCTCGGACCCTTGCAGTGGCAGTCACCATCTGCGTCTTGCAGCTGCCACAGCTTTGTCCAGAAGATGCCTGCTCTAATTAGCATATTATCCTTTTATCAGTATAGACTAGTAGCCCATTGCGCGGTATCACACACAGTAGGCCGCTCACCGCTTCCCCAAGAGCCGGTGGGAACTGTAGCACACTGCTGGGAGCCATGTTGCTTCCACAGGAGCCATGCAGCTTCCGCTGGAGCTGGGAGGGACCCGCACTGCTTCCATAGGAGGTGGACCCAGTGTCTCCTCTCCAGGCCTGCACTCGGCCGCAGAGGCTGCAGGCCAGCCCGTCATCCCAGAGGCCCTCCACAGTCAGGGCATCGCTGCAGCAATGAAGCAAGCATCCCGTCCTGGCCACTCCTCGCCCGCTGCCCAGAGGCCCTCCATCACTGCAGCAATGAAGCAAGCATTCCGCCAGGCTGCTTATGTTGCCCACTCTCAGGAGCAGCCTCCCCAAGACAGGGGGACTCCAGCGAGGCTGAGGGGACTGGGTGCCTCCATCTTTGTGATAGAGTGATGGTTATTTTGCATATTACCCTTTTATTAGATAGGATTATTCGTACAGAATATCCATGAAATGTGTTAACTATTTAAGAAGTTGAATAACTGTTTTTTTAAATTGATGGGGAATATCACAGACTAATATAGACATCAAATCTTTTGTTGTGCATATAACTCTCTCCATAAGGCCTTTCCATCCCCAAAATGCTATATTTATCTAAATCTATCCTTCCCCCTACACACACAGCTGTTACTCTTTCAGACTGAAAAATATTGAATTTTAAAAGGCTGTTAATTTGTGCTATCTTAATTATATTCTATTAAGTAAACATGCTTGTCCAGGGCAAAGGCATATGTGCCCAGTACCATCTTTTAAGTATTAGTAAAGTAATCATCAAGTTAATTTAACGATGACTTAAATTTTTTTTAATAAATCACATTACCATTCTCAGTTAAGTCGGATGTACAAAGATATAATTTTTCTGTACATATTTATTCTTCAAACTTTAAAGAGTTTGCCAATGCCTAGGCTCCATTTGGTTCTATTTCCTTTAATATTTGAAAAACTGATTCATATGTTTCTCCACAGGAGAATGGCCAGCCAGCCAGACTTGGGATGAATAACCACCAAAACAGAACTGCAGACTTGGGATTACCGGGGACCAAAGATCAAGCTCTCTTAGGAGATGGAAAGCCCCTGGACAAACTACTTGAATGGTTGATATCCAGTTTTAACTAGGGAACTTTGGGTTCTTGAGAAGTTTGCCTTATTACTGCAAAGATAGCGCATTCTATTGGTGGACAGCTTAGAAATGGTTCTTAGCAATGGTCACTAATTAGTAATAGATCTGTCTTCTGGTTCTTCTTTAGACAGCTATGATGTAGGAATATGATATAGTGATAGAAAAAACAGTCTCTGGATTCAGACAAATCAGGATTCAAATTAAGAATCTGCTACTTTTAATAGGGGGAATAGTTTCTCCTCAGTCTCAATTTTCTTATTTATAATTATGCAGTCAATACTGTCCAACTGCCAGAGTTGCTGTTAACAATCAAATGAAATAAAAATAGTACAAACTAGCACAGACCCAATACCAAAGAAACAAATTTATCTTTTTTATTTTCTGTTTGAGGAAAATCTGAACAATGATGACCTCATACTGTTCAGGCTAAGCAATTAAAGATAGGATAGTTTTCAGAATGTAAGCTCAAAACAGAGTTCACCATAACTGATTTTTTATGGGCCTAAATTTTAGGGAAATATACAATGCATATGCAAACGAGATGTTTTGTTACAATGAATGTGGAGGAAGGAGTATTAGATAAATATCTCTACAACAGATAAAGACTAGGAAAGGTATCTCCTTAGCTCTTCCTTGTGCTCTTTCTGCCTGACTAGACTTCTTATGTGTGACTTGTAACCCTGAAGTTCTATGTCAGATTCATTAATCTGTGCCTCTTCCACAGCCCCCAACTATCTTCTCTGCTGTTCTTTACCATTTTTAAGTTTCAGTTCCAGTTTAAGCCATATGTTTTGCATTTACACCCTTGAAGTTTCCATCTACCACAAACTTGCTTTTTACTAAATTTTTTAAATTAGAAATAAGTCTTTTGTTTAATCAAGAGCTTTTTTTTTTTTAATGAAGGGAAAGGGATCTATTTATAGAAATGATTTTTTTCTTCTTTCAGCTCCTTAATGTTAAACCATCCCTGCATTATGAGATCACCTTGATTGATTAGGCTGTAATACTCTTTTTTTTTAATGTATATTTTTATTGATTTCAGAGAGGAAGAGAGATAGAAACATCTATGATGAGAATCATTGATCAGCTGCCTCCTGCACACACACACACCCCCTCCAACTAGGGATTATGCCTGCAACCTGGGCAATATTCCCTGACTGGGAATTGAACTGTGACCTCTTGGTTCATAGATCAATGCTCAACCATTGAGCCATGCTGGCCCGGTTAGGCTGTATTACTCTTAAATATAGTGTCATTCTTTACAGTAAGCTAAGATAATGCAGTACAAGTCTTTCAAATAGGACAGAAGTGAAGGAACAAAGAATATAAGCTGAATGACAATGACAATTTTGGTTAAAATATATATACTTATTTGCTCTTAGCTTTCTATTTTAATTGTAGAACATATTCTAAAATGTTTGTTTTCCTTTCACAAGTTCATCATTTTAAACATATATTTTATTGATTTTTTACAGAGAGGAAGGGAGAGGGATAGAAGAGTTAGAAACATCAATGAGAGAGAAATATCAATCAGCTGCCTCCTGCACCCCCCCCACTAGGGATGTGCCCACAACCAAGGTACATGCCCTTGACTGGAATTGAACCTGGGACCTTTCAGTTTGCAGGCTGTCGCTGTATCCACTGAGCCAAACCGGTCTTGGCACAAGTTCATCATTTTAATTAACACTTGAGAAAGCTAAAATATAGACTAACAACATATATTTTAAATTAAAATATCAACAAAAAATAATAGTTGAGTCTCTATGTCTATAATGAGTTGGAAGTTTCTATCTTCCCCTTTCAACAGGAAGACCCAAAGATTTACTCTAAATTCCTGATTTCATCACTATCAAAAATTTCTAACACAATTTAAACTATGTGAATGAAACAACATTTGTAACAAATGGTCCAGATGTGAGCATCTGCCTCTCATTTGTCTTGGGACAGAAATCATGAGTTAAGATTAATGGCCTTAAATCCGAAGCAGCCCCAGACATAACAAGTTAAAAATGAAATACATGTAAATGATTCAACTTTTGGTCTTGGAAATATCCAAGATGTTTTTCCACATAAGTCCATTTAAGGGAATGTAATTAAAATTAATTTCAATCAACAAAGGCAAAGAGTATTACATGTTTAAGTAGTGAAATTTAGATTTAAGTTGGGACAATTCTAGGAGGTTTCTTCTATATACTATTGGAAAGCTAGCAATCAGGTTTGTAGCTTCCAAATTAGGATAGTCCTGAATTTCTGTGCCCTAATATGAACTAAGAAAAAATAAAAAAGTAAAAATCAAATCACACAACTTTTTTTCTGACTCAGAACTGCCTTTCTATTGTTATTTCCCTATTAGAGGCCCGGTGCATGAAATTCGTGTGTGTGTGCGCGCGCGCGCGCACAGGCAGGCGGGGAGTGGGGGGGGGGTAGGTTGTTTCAGCCAAGCCTGCACCCTTTCCAATCCGGGACCCCTCCGGGGATATCCCAGGGATCTCACCTAAACCAGCAGTCCCTCTCATAATCTGGGACTGTTGGCTTCTAACTGCTCACCTGCCTGATCACCTCCTAACTGCCCCCTGCCAACCTGATCATCCCTAACCACCTCTGTCTGCCAGTCTAGTTACCCCCAACAGACATCCCCTGTTGGTCTGGTCACCCCAACTACCCCCCACATGCCTAGTTGCCCCCAATTGCCCTCCTGCCAGCCTGATCACCTCAACTGCCCTCCCCCACTGGCTTGGTCACTCCCAACTGTTCCCCCTGCCAGTCTGGTCACCCCAAAATGCCCCCTCTGCTGCCCTGGTCATCCCCAATTGTCTCCCTCTGCCAACTTCATTGTCCCTCAAGGCCCCCTTACCAGCCTGGTTGCCCCCAACTGCTCCCCCCTCTGCTGGCATGGTTGCCCCCGACCAGCCTTCTTGCCCCACTCAGCCTCCTGTTCATCGTTTGGTCGTCCCTCACTAACCCCCACCCTCTTGCTGGCCTTGTCACCCCACGCAGCCTGCATGTTACCCTTTTATTAGTATAGATTATGAGTCCCCTTAGCCCTTCATACTCTTACCACTAAGTACTTTTGATTATTTAGAAATTATCGCCCATGGAAAGTCTTAAGATTTTCTCTATTTTAAACTCATATTATAGAATACAAATGGCTTCCATGAATTCAGTCTCTACCTAAAATCTTCAGAGAAAAAAGAAAAAGAAAAAAGAAAAAAAACACCTTCAGAGAAAGATAGTAAGGATGAGCAAGTTTCACTGTTTTGGGTAAAGAATTGGTCTCAATAGGAACCTCAGTTTACTCATCTCTAAAATAAAGGAAAGCAATGATAATAATTCACCACAATGCTGATATTACATGAGCATATACTAGTAGTCCTTTTACACAGTGTAAAGTATCATATCCATTAATTAGCTACCTTTTTAGGGAAATGGGACAAAGGTACAAATAGAGACTTCTATGCAAAGAATGACAAAAGAATTTATATATTTCAGAGAGGAGAAGGAGAGAGAGAGAGAAACATCAATGATAGAGAATCATTGATAGGCTGCCTCCTGCATGTCCCCCACTGGGAATCGAGCCCGCAATCTGGACATGTGCCTTTAATAGGAATCGAACCTGGGACCCTTCAATCCACAAGCCGAGATCTATCCACTGAGCCAAACCAGATAGGGCTACACTTATATTTCAATAGTCAACATAAAGAGTAATCATTCTTTTCTAACTTACAATTTACCATGGCCAAGGTTTCAATTTCTCCACATTTCCGTAGCCAGTCCTCCATCACTCACCAAAGCATAACAAAATGAGATAGTGAATTTTGAAAGAAAATAATGATGTATTTCCAGTTCAAAATGTAAGCTTTTACAGATTATCTATATGCTTGTTACTTTCCATTAGTTACACTATGCAATTACAAATGTACTGAGAAGAAAGTACAGAAATAAATGTATTTTGAAGTACCAATACTCAATTAGTGGGTTAAAACATAAATTTTTCTGCCAGAAAAACGTCTGTACCATTTCACTATGCAAACTCACTCCTGGGAATTTTCCCTTAAGAAAATAACTCCAGGGAAAAAGCAATTTATACAACAGAGGAATGGGTAATTAAATGGTGGACCTGAATGTCAATGTGAACTGTGAAGACATTAAAAATTATAATTATGAAAATCATTCAACACTTGGGGAAATGCATCCAGTACAAAACTAGTGGGGGGAAAGCTTTCTAATGTAGTTACGATTACAATTATTCATTAAAAACTGATACATATGTTCACAGTAAGGAACCTGAAAATGAATTGAGTACGTGCTGGGCATAACAGGTAAATACCAATTTCCTTGAATCATTCTGGAGCATTGCTTATAAAATATTTTCATTTGCTTTCTCATTATTTTTTTTTTCTACAGAAGAATTATAAAACATACACTGGGCTGCCAAGCATTCCTAATACGTTAAGTCTTTCTTCACACACAAATAGTATGATTTAGCTACAATGACCTCATTTTTTAAACCAACATTTTGACAAGCTGTTAAGATCAGCGAAGAATGGGGCAGATTATTTGAAATAGAAAGCTTGACAGAAAAACCAAGATCTGAAATTCAAAAGTCCTAGCTCCAGTCTTTCACCTGCACAACATAGATGGGTAAAAACATGTTCTTACTTTAGACCAACTGCCCTAGGTTACAATCTCAACAACTTCATTGTATGACCAAAGGCATGTCAGTTAATCTATCAAAACTTATTATGAGTTTAAAGAATATAATTTTTTTGGCATACAGAAATGCTTAAACAAATAAACACACCTAAAACTATAAAATAGACTATTAAGCTTCCCTCCCTCCCTCTCACCTGTTTTGTTATAAGGAAACAAAATTAATAATCCTGTTCTAAACTACAAACCAACAGGGCATGTATGGTTCAGTGGTTGAGCGTTGACCTAAGAACCAGGAAGTCACAGTTTAATTCCTGGTCAGGGCATATCCGGGCTATTGCTCGATCCCCAATGGGGGGTGTGCAGCAAGCAGCCAATAATCAATGATTCTCACATAACTGATGTTTCTATCTCTCCCTCTCCTTTCTTCTCTGAAATCAATTCCAACCCTCAAGAATTCATGGTGTAGCTGGGTAATAAGAGTTTAAGGAGGGGAACCTCAAGTAAATTGGGAGTTGTACACAAAAAAAAGGGAAGATTTCACTGAATCTTATTAAGCCAATCAAAATCACTTTTTTAATCATTTGAGATGTTCTGTTATTTCATGGCTGCCACTGAGAATAAGCTATCAAAAACTCCTGTCCACCAAATGAAGAGTATATCCACATACACTAATGCTTCTGCAACCAATCTAGAATGTCTAAATACAGATTCCAAGTTACAAGTGTCTCCTCTAGAGACTTTACTCATCCTACCTTCCTAACGTACATCTTAATTCACTGGCCTACAAATCTTTTTAAAATTTGTTTTTATTGATTTTTAGATAAAGAGGAAGAGACAGACAGAAATGATGAGAGAGAAACATCAATTGTCTGCCTCCTGCAAGCCCCCTCCTGGGGATCAAGCCTGCAACCCTGGACCAGGAATTGAACCGGTGAGCTCTTGGTGCATGGGATTATGCTCAATCCAGTGAGCAACACTGGCCAGGCTAGCTTGCAAATTTTAAGGCTAACTTTTCAATCTGTTTTTGAGAACAAGGAACAGATGGCCTATACAGCATAAACACCCAAGAACTAATTTTTACCAATTACATGTGGTTAAAACCAAGATTTATACCTACAGATTAGTGAGCAACAGAAACCCTCATAATGACTTGACAATTATTCAGTGTGACAGCTGTTTGTACCACTACCAAATGTGAGTTTTAAAACACAGGCTAACACCTCTGGTTCCTCTGGATTAAAATAAAACAAAGAACCTGAGTTACAATATTGATCATAGATATAAAACAAGAATCAACCAATGAGTGCATAAATAAGTGAAACAATGAATCAATGTTTCCCTCTCTTTAAAAAAAAGTTTAAATCAACTCTTAGGTATTTCTTAGTGAATTATACAGAAATGATAATGTTTTCCTAGTGTTAAGATTATTAGGTTAAAAAACATTCAGAATGTGAAATTAGGACTAGAACTTCAACTTTAACGTAAATCCAAATAAAAACAAGATAACTGTTGGCTTTGCTTCTCATGGGGAATAACCCAAAACATTCTTCTATTTTAAAGTAATTTGTTCCATGCCTTTTTTTTTTTTGGTTCCATGCCCTTACATATATATGTATGTGTGTGTGTGTGTGTGTGTGTGTGTGTGTATACACTTTAACACAAAAGAGAAATTAGATTGTAGTAATATTACTCCACTCTTCATAAAAATAACAAAGTGTATATCCCCAATTTTGTAAAAGTTTTAGAAATTCAACAATATCTCTGCATTAAAAAACAAAAGGACAAGAGGGATAGACACTAAAAACTTACATATGATAATAAGATATAGAATAGTCAAAAGAATATGAAATGAACAAGGGTAGAAGACAAAATACTCAATGATAAGTAATTTTTAGTAAAAATGCCAAATCAATTCAACTGGGGAAAAAGACCATTTTAGCAAATATTGCTGGAACTGAATAGTCAAGTGAAAATAATGAATACTATGTCAATCCTTCCACAAAAACTAATTCAAGATGGATGGTACACTAACACTTAGAAACAGTTAAGTTTCTATAAAAAGAACAGGAGAAAAATCTTCATGACCTCATGTCAATCAGAATTCTTAGACAAGTTACCCTAAAAAAGCACAACCATAAATTTTTTAAATTGATTAAAATTAGGCTTTATGAAAATTAAAGTTTTCTGCATATCAAAAGATACCATTAAGAAAATGGACACATGGGCCATAGTTAAGAAAAATTATTCACAGCTCATAAATCTAACAAAGGACTCATATCCAAACTGTAAATAGAACTCTGACAAATCAACAATAAAAACACAAATAACCTAATTTTTAAAAATGAAATTTGAAGAAAGATTGTTGAGATGAAACAGATTAATGTAAAAAATAAAAAAAAAAGACTAAGTAAATGTTGAGGAAGATATGGAACATATCTCATACTTTGCAGGTAAATATAAAATGATACTACCACTTCTGACTCTTGGAGAACTGTTTAACACTTAAACATATTACAGTGGTACCTCGAGATACGAGTGCCCTAACATAAGAGATTTTTGAGATATGAGCCATCGAGCGAGCAATTTTTGCTTTGAAATATGAGTAACATTTGAGATAGGAGTAATTGTGTGGATCGGCTGGCTGCACACGACCCACCAGTTTACCTCGAGACCCACCAGTTTACCTCGACTCGAGCATCTCATAGTTTCCCACGCCTCAAGATTATGGAACGAATTAAACTCATATCTCGAGGTACCACGTATTTGCCCAATAACTGAATAATTCTAGCTCAAGAGAAATTAAAACACATATTTACAACAACTACAGGCATGTTTATAGCAGCCCTATTCATAATAGCTAAAAACTGGAAACAACCCAAATGCCCATCTACAAGTGATAAATAAAGTTACATCCATACAGTGAAATACTACAATATTAAAAAGGAATAATTCACACAATTACGTGTATGAAACTTAAAACCACAAGAGGCAGACATTAAAGAATATACACTATATGATACCATTTACATGAAATAAAAATACAGAGGGTGAAATGAGATATTGGTTACAGGAGGGTATGTAGAAATTTTTTGGTAAATTTAAGTATTCTAAATTCTGTTTAAGACTTGGGTTAGGCAAAGTAGACAACTATAAAAATGCATTGGATTAAACAAAATATCTGCATTTTATATTACATAAATTATATACATACACACATTATACATATATATATTTTTTTCCAGCACAAAAGGCTTCTATCACTTATTCTACTGTTCCCTCTAAGAGCAGTTTCTGCAGTTAATGTTATGATATTTTCATCACTATCAAAAAATTATAATGCAATTTAAACTTTTGTACAATAGCCATGAAATTAAACTCTACGTAACAGCTATGTATAGCCAATTTATGACATTCTTCGTATTTCTGGCAATATTTTATCCTGAAGGATGAGCTTGATAATCAGACTAGCACTTCTGCATCCTGAGTGACCAGCATTCACATCTAATCAATAACAGATGTGGGAATGGTGCCAGAGTGGGCCTTAAGCCAAAGTAACAATTTTGCTCCTATTCAAAAACAAATATCCTTCTTAAGCTCCAAGTCATCCAAACAGAGAGAATGACATCTGGAAATTCACTACAATGCCATGTGTTTGGCCCCTTTGGATGATAGCTGTAGGCATTGCAAGGAGAGGGTTGCTATGCCAGTCTCGTGGGTCTCTGCAGAGTATAGCAACTCCACAACCTTACAGTATTAAGAAAGTGCTAAAAGCTTGCAGGAAAATATAGTAGCAAATGGATGCAAGCAGAATTCATTTAATAACATTCATTTATGGTTATTTTATAAAGAAACAGGAATTATCTTATTTCCATATTCAATTTTAGCCCTAATTACCTCTTTTTTATAGCCTTGACTTCTAAACTCTTTACCAGATTTTTTAAAAATTAATACTCCCAAGAAAACTAATACTCAATATAAACAAATTCAATCATATAAAGTACCTTAGAAAAGATTGTAAAATTTTGGTGATGTGGACAATTTTTGAAATAGGTGTACAAATATCAAAGCAGTCAGCTGTACAGGGGAAATGTGGGGTTGAAATGGGAGGCCATTTACTTTTGGTCTTATATTGTTTTTGCAAGTGTTTGCATTATTCTTATATTAACTTATGATGTTTTGATGTTATTTGTATTATGCAGCCATTTATTCTAATGATGACTAAAAAGTGACCAGTTGCTTAAGAAAGGAAAACTGATTTAAAAGCCTTTATTCAGATGCCCATGAGCACTATACACCTTTCTAAGTCCATGCTGATAATGAAGCAAGTTTCCAATTTACCCAAGATCTGAGTTGGACAAGACTTCCTCGTTGGGAATGATAAATTAAGAAGCAACTATAACAATGGCTACCATTACTCTCCATTTCCATTTGTTCATTTGTAAATGATAACATTTATTTTTATAGTATGTGCAAAAAATGTTGCTAAGCACTCTTACACCAAGACAATGATGTGAGACAATACCACTTTACTCAATCAGAAACTAAGACTGTAAAATTATGCCCCAGGTCATACAGCTTAAATTAAGTGACAACTCTTTTGGACTAACTATAGCAAAAGAAATCTAAATCGAAAGATGCTGAGTGAATTATTATAGGATTTGATGGTTTGTATAGTGTGACCAAGAATTTAATAAAAGACACAAACACTGGTCATAGTGCAAAGATACTTCATCATCTTTACAATTTGTGTCTTTCTTCACAAATATATAAATGTAACAAGTCTATAGCTGAACGGGACTTTATTGGAAGTTCGAAGACTGACAAGTAGAAGCTCTTATGTAGGAACCCACTATATGTCAACAAGGCAAGAGAGTCTCTGACAAAGCAGGCCCATTCTATCAAATAAATGGGCTTGAGGAGTATGGTTTGAAAATATTGGCTTCATATCAAAATTATCCTTTTCTTCCCAATACAGCACATCAAATTTAGTAATCCAAAAAGCTATTTTCTTCACTAATTCCAAAAATCCAAGTACCTTTAGAAAAGAAAGAAGAAGAAAAAAGAAAAAATTCTATGCATAGACACAAATATAAAGGGTCGTGGCTCAGTGAAAAAACTATTTTACAACATCCTAAAACATAATCAGGTATTCTACTGTGTTTTCCAAGAGTACCTAAAGGATAGAGGCAGATCAAAACCAGCTAGAAAATAAAATCTCTTTGGCAAACATTTCAGTGACGCAATTAGCACCTACTCAATTCATCTGTCTTAGTTTGGCATTAAACTAAAATTGGTATAGGGAAAATGGAATAAACATGGAAATAAATGAACTGGGAAAAGTGCCAAGTATGGAATCTCCACCCAATACACAATATAACCTAGAGATGAAATACATTGTAAGTTTGGAATGGTTTATCTTGCATTCTTCCTCCAAGCCCTGGGATTCTTCATCAGTGTGAACAGAAATATGAATATGCTGTAGCAAAAGGCTATAACTGCAGCTTGCAGATGTCAGGCTGTTAGCTCTGCGATCAGCAACCATGCTGTCTGCCTTGCTGGCTCCCTCCTGGTCGCTACCTCATCAGTCAGCACTATAGCTGTAACCCAGTTGATTTTCAACGGGTATGCTGCAAGAATTTTTAAAACGTGCAATGCCTAACTACTTAGTAAGGGACACTGCCCTCTTTTCTCTTAGATTGTCAAATAAAAAAATGACAACAGCCAATGCAACAACAGCTGTCAGGTGTGCATGAATCAAAACTATATCTTTTTCTTTTTTTGTCAGATCAGCAAAAAATATCTTTGGGTGTGCTGCAGAATTTTAGTAATTAGTTTATGTGTGCCATGAGATAAAAATGGTTGAGAATCACTGCTGTAACCAGAGGACTGAAAGAGATCCTTTCTGTTAGACAGCACCCTTCGTAATCAAGCAGAGAAAAAAGACCTTATCTGGGAACTGATGATAGTCATCATAGAAATTTCTCTTTAAGATGCTCTATTCTTGTCTTTTAATGAACAATCCTGAGGGGTTGGGGAAGGGGGAGTGGGTGTTGATATAATGATGATGTCTCAGTTTTCTCCATAAAAATAGAAACAACCACCTGGTTTTCATTTCCTATCATTGGGGGGCTGTTATGGAGATAAAAAGCTTTGAAAATTAAAAGCACAGTACAAATATAAGACTATATTATAGTGGGGACTGAATCCAAACAATTATAAATGGAAGGTAGATAGGCACTTTGGCAGGGCAAATAACCATTGTGCCATCATAGCAAACTTCTAAGTTTCAATATCTACTTATATTTTTCGAGGAGAACTCTGATAGAAATTAAAGAGGTCTAAAGCACATAAAACAGACAGTGCCCTCTCCCTAAATTGCCCTGCCTTCCCTATCTTAGGTACTTAGGAAAATCCTACTTTAAGGTTCAATTCAAACCTCACTTCTTCATTAGCCCTCCCAGGCACTCAACTGCCCCTTGAAAGAATTAACAACCTCTTCCATATCTGTACTCACAGCCCCTTATAAACATCTCTACAATGCCATTTATCATATTGTACCACCTATAATTTGTTTCTATGCTTAGCTTGCCATTAGCCCATGTGAGTTCCCTGAGCTCTCTATTTAACCACATCACCTACCTAGTATATCTGATACATAGTACAGACTCTAACTCTTTCCTAATTTGAGTTAACTAACTAAATTACAATACAGAAAAGTTTATATCTTTTCAATTAAGGCAGAACTACCCAAACTGTGCACTAAGGAACAAATGAGATATGTGAATGATTATTAGGGTATACTGAGATACTGATTTCCTTAGTCTGGGATGGCCAATCAGAATTTATAAATTTTTCCTTGTGCTATGATGTGAAAAGGTTGAAAAGCACTATATAAACCAGTAGTGAAGATTTAATTTTTAAAATACTAAATTAATAGAAAAATAGGATTAAACACTATATTAATGGTGACAATTACACTATACTAATGCTGACATCAATTGAGGCACCAAAAAAAATACGACGACTAAAATAAATGTTTCACATACTGCTCACTACAAAATAAATGTATCAGAATACTGGTATCAGGTAAAGCATCATATCCTGAAAGAGAAAAATAACAGCCACTTCCCATAGCTCCCAGTCTGTGTAAACACCATATGGTCTGCTAATTTAATAAAAAAAAGAACCCCAGAATTTACTTTTTCATTCTGCAGATAGAAATGAAAATAAAGTTGCTAGAAATATTTTAGAAATTATTTTGCCAAATGTTTAATGAAACATACAGTACCCAAGTTTATTCATCCATTTTATACCTTCCTTTGAATGCACAAACACCCATTTATAGGCTACATTCAAAACATTAACTGATTAGCACAGTCTTTTCATTTTCATTTTAAAATCAATCATTACTTTGTATCACTCCTCCCCCACCCCCCACTACCCCAAGTTCAAGTCCTCTGGCCCTCTCTATTTCATCTACAACAGAAAAAAGTCAGACCTTCATTTCTTGCCTTGATTACAGTAATCATCTCAAAACGGTTTCCCTGACTCTGAAATTGCCTCCTTGAAATTCATCAAAATGCCAAGTCACATTTCCCTTGTTTTTTTTTTTAAAGCGCATAAAACAAACTGTGAGTCTTAAACCTTGTTTTCTACAGAAAAAACTCTAAGTTCCTGAACATAGCATAGAATACACTGTATAATCTAGACTTTCACTAACTCTCCAGTCTCATTATCCTCCACTTTAACCACATACTTTACTATAGGGGTAGGGAACGTCTGGCCTGCGGGCCATATAAGGCCTGAGAAATCATTTGGTATGGCCCTCTCAAGGCATTAGGGATGAGATGATTAAATGTGAGACCAAATATAGCAGACTAAATTTTATTTTTAATCCTCATCAGGGGATATTTTTTCATTGATTTTTAGAGACAGTGGAAGAGAGAAGGAAAGACAGAGAAATAGTGATGTGAGAGAAACATATTGATTGGTTGCCTCCTGCACCAGATCTGACCAGGATCAGTCTGGGGAGGAACTTGCAACCAAGATATGTGCCCTTGATCATCAACAGATCAAAAACGACAAGTGCTGGACAGAATGTGGAGAAAAAGGAACCCTCATGCACTGCTGGTGGGAATGCAGACTGGTGCAGCCACTGTGGAGAACAGTAAGAAGTTTCCTCAAAAACTAAAAATGGAGCTCCCATTTGACCCAGTAATCCCACTTCTAGGAATATATCCCAAGACACTAGAAATGCCAATCAGAAAAGATATATGCACCCCTATGTTCATAGCAGCACAATTCACCATAGCTAAGATTTGGAAACAGCCTAAATGCCCATCAGCAGATGAGTGGATTAGAAAACTATGGTACACAATGGAATACTACAGTGCTATAAAAAAGAAGGGATTTTTACCATTTGCAGCAGCTTGGATGGAACTAGAGAGCATTATGTTAAGTGAAATTAGCCAGGCAATGAAAGAAAAATACCACATGATCTCACTCATTTATGGAAAATAAAGACCATAACCTGATAAATAAAAAGATAGATACAGAGGCAAAAAAAAGGTACATGCCCTTGATTGGAATCATACCTGGGACCCTTCCTTCCCCAAGCCGATGTGTTCTATTCACTGAACCAAACAGGCTAGGGCTAATTTTTTAAGTAGATATAAGGCTCAAGAATGATGCTATAAATATCCAAATGGCCTTTGGCAGAAAAAAGGTTCCCTGCTTTCCTGGAACTCTTCCCTCCATCTACTCCCTACTAATTTTTATTCAAACATGAAGAATTGACTTGGGTATCATTTCCTCACAAAACATATTTCCTGATTCACTATGCTGGGATAGAAGACTCTCCTAGGTATGCATTCTCTAACCAGATGAGAACAAGGTAAAACTCCAGGGTTTTTCCTTTTGATTTTGTCTGAAAGGTTAATAAAGGGCTGTGTGGCAATAGCTTTATTCCACTTAGGATCCTTCTCCAAATTCTTTCAGTCCTGACTCTCTGCTGGTTTTTAAGAGTTGTTTATAAAATGTCTTTTATTGTATGCCATCTCAAAACCTGTTTGGATACAGATGAATGTTAAAGTAAAAAGATCTTGCAAATTGTTTTTAAAGGAATGTGTTGTTGTTGTTGTTTTAATATATTTTTGATTTCAGAGGGAATGAGAGGGACAGAGATAGAAATATCAATGATAAGAGAATCATGATCGGCTGCCTCCTACACATCCCCTAATGAGGCTCTAGCCCACAACCCTAGCATGTGCCTTCTGGTTCATGGGTCAACGCTCAACCACTGAGCAACACTGGCTGGGCTAGAGGAGTATGTTTTTGTTATTAATCCCCTACAATATACAAATGTTTCACAGGTACCTTTCCATGACTCACCAACACCTTCCTCCTTAGCACTTCTCATGCTTGTAACATATTATAAAACATTTTAAATATATATAAAAATTTAGACTACTTATATATTACTTGGTAATCATCTTTACTATCTGTCTCTCACAGAAGAACTTAATCTCCATGAAGTTAGACTCTGCTTTATTCACTGATATAACTTCACAGTGTCTGGCACACAGTGGGGACTTAATAAGTATTTAATTGATGGATGAATAACAATGAGGGCAGATGTGAACAATTATTTGAAAGATGTCTTCTCCCTTTTTCAACATACAATCTATCAACAAGTTCAAAAAACTCAACCTACCTCCAAAACATACTGAATCATCTCCTTTCTATTTTCCACTGCCATAAACCTACTCCAAATTAATTTTTTTATTTCTGTTCTTGCTGCTTTCAGCTATGCCTTCAGACAATTTTTTTCTCTATACTACAAGAAGAGTGATCTTTATAAAATATGAATCAGAGCACATTACTACTCACTAATAACCTTCAATTACCCATCACTCTTATAATAAAACCCCAATTTCTCATGTTGGCTTACAAAGCTCTATATAAGCTATCCCTTTCCTCTCTATCTTCTTTTTTCTACTAATTTATAACTACAGTGTCCATTTTTATATTCATTGAACACATCAAGCTCATTCCCATCATATAACCTTTGCACTGCTTTTCTCTGTAATATTCTCCCATCTGATAACTCTCAGACAACAGCTCTATTTACTGTTTCTGACAGCCTAAATTGATCACTATCATATTCTCTCTCTCTCTCTCTCTTTTTTTTTTTTTTTGCTTTTTTATGCTGTATTTCTTTTACCCCAACTAAAAACGTTTTTTGTTCTTTTTTTAATCTCAAAGGATACCTGGCTGGTGTGACTCAGTTGGTTGAGTGTCATCCCTTCACTAATTAACTGACCTACCTCTTTTATCATTATCTATCTTCTCTACCTACCTACTTACTTTTTTGCCTAGACCCCTTGAAAGTAAGCTAAAGACATCATTCCCCCTTTGCCCTTAAATATTTGTGTGTGTGTAATTGCTAAGAGATAGAATATTTACTTATATATGCACATTACAAATACCGAAATAACACTAATGTCATATCCCTAATCTACAAACCTTATTCTAAAATTCATATGGGAAAGCAAAACTCCTCTCCTAGGAGACTCCCTCAACTATAAAAACAAACTATTGATAGATGCAACAACATGGATGAATTTCAAATGTATTATGCTAAGTGAAAAAAGCCAGATACAAAAGTCTACATGCCATAAAATTCATTTTACGTTTTTAAAAATATTTTACATTATAGTTGACATACAATACTGTATTAGTCTCAGATGTACAACATAGTGATTAGCCAATTTATACTTGTTGAAGTGACATTCTGGAAAAGGAAAACTATAGGAACAGAGAATTATTTGCCAGGGTCTGGGATGAGAGAGCATGGGGGTTGACTATGAAGGGGCACAAGGGAATGATGGAAATGTCCTGTACCTTGATTGGTGATGTCAACATGATTGCACCATTTGTCAGAATTCATAAAATTGTACATCTAATGGTGAATTTTACTGTACATAAATTATATCTCAATCTAATTTTTAAAAAGTGATTAAGGATATTTTTTAATAAGAAGAATAGGACTCGTTTTCTTAAAGCATTTTTGTGAAGGAATTAAGTAAAAATTTCTAGCAATAAAATACCCAAATGAACAGTTTGAAGAGCATATCAGACAGTTTAAAAAATGCAAATTAAAAGGTAGAGCTGGCCGAGACTGGTTTGGCTCAGTGGATAGAGTGTCGCCTGCGGACTGAAAGGTCCCAGGTTCGAGTCTGGTTGGGGGCATATACCTTGCTTGCAGGCACAACTCCAGTAGGGGGCGTGCAGGAGGCAGCTGATCGATGTCTCTCTCTCATCGATGTTTCTGACTTTCTATCTCTCTCCCTTCCTCTCTGTAAAAAAATCAATAAAATATATTTAAAAAAAAAAAGGTAGAGCTAAGTAAATCACCTAGAATGCAATACAAAAACAAGGTATAAAATACAAAAGAAAAGCTAAGAGCCTGGCTGGTGTGGCTCAGAGGTTGAATGTTGACCTATGAACCAGGAGGTCATGGTTTGATTCCCGGTTAGGGCACATGCCCAGGTTTTGAGCTCGATCCCCAGTGTGAGGCATACAGAAGGCAGCTGATCAATTATTCTCTCTCATCACTGATGTTTCTATCTCTCCCTCCCCCTTCCTCTCTGAAATCAATTTAAACACACACACACACACACACACACACACACACACACACACACACGGAAGGATCATCAAAATAAGGTAAATATAATATCCAGACCAAAAAAAATATAGAAAACACTTTTTAATCTCCATGAGAAGAGGAAAGAAAGGAAAAAAAATAACCTAAAAGTGGTACTCGTAAGTCCAAATATAGAAATAACCACTGAATATAGACCAAAATTACCAAATAAAATATTTTTAAATTGAACTCAAAGAAAATTCAAGTATGTTATTCTTTTTTTAAGAGATCATTTCTCTCTTTTTTTAAGTCCTTACCAAAAGATATATTTTTAAAAATATTTTATTTATTTATTCATTGGTTAATCCTTACCTGAAGATATTTTCCCATTAATTATTAGAGAGAATGGAAGGGAGGGGGGAAAAGACAGAGATGTGAACCATTGAGCCTGTAACCGAGGTACGTGCCCTTTGACTGGAATTGAATATGGGACCCCTTCAGTCCACAGGCCAGACACTCTATCCACTGAGCCAAACCAACTAGGGCAGTTTGTTTTTCATTTTTAGAGAGAAAAAGAGAAACATGGATATGAGACAAAACATCCATCAGTTGACTCCCAGGCCCTAACCCACAATCTAGGTATATGCCCTAACTGGGAATCGAATTTACAATCTTTTAGTGCACAGGATGATGCTCTAACCAACTGAGCCACCTGGCCAAGGTAGTATTTGCTATTCTAAATTTGGTAGTTATCAGCATATAGATGTGGTTAAAGCCACAAGAAGATGAGATTGCAGAATGCAGTTAAAAAGGTATTTAAGCAATCATCTCTTAAAGAGCAGAAAAAATAGAGTATGCAATATCCCCTAATATATATCTTAAAAGTCATGCACTATTTTCGTTTGTCTAGTACAGTGAACATATTGATTTGTCTAGAATGTCAAGAAAATAAAGTGGCACATTAAAAAGAAACCAAGAAAGTTGAAGGACCTTCAAATATATGTACTATAGCAATGAAACTGACTCCCAAAACACAAAATTCCCAAAACAAATACACTAATTTTCCTGGGCCCTCTCCCTCCACTTTTAAAAGATTAGGTATTAGAGATGGTTTCCTTTGTGTGGAAACACAAAGAAACACTTTAATTTTATTCACTCTCCAAAATAAAGATGGAAAATAACATTTCTAGATCAATTTCATGAAGCCTGCCATCCTCCTCCTACTTTAGACATTAAAGAGTAGGGCTCAGATAGGCATGAGGTTAGATGCCTAGGGCTGATCTGAGCAATGGGTGCCTCAAATTTTTCACCTTGGTACCTCATCTGCCTCACTCTAGTCCCAGCCCTGTTGAAGAATCTCTACCATAACTATTATTTGGGCAAACAAAGCATACCTGGTCATTTGCCAAGTTTCCCTATTTGGGCCAACAGAAGAATGCTTTGCCATTCCCATTAAAACAAACAAACAAAAAAAGTTACTGTTAGGCTCTGTAGCATCAGCCCTAGAATTGTAAAGGACAATTTACCTGACGCCATTCCTGGAGCAGAACAGAAAATGTCTCATGCTAGACTGCAAACTGCTTTTCCTATCCAATTTTGTTCCCACAGTGCCTTGTATCTATACATATATAAGCCTAATATGCAAAGTGTCCCCTAAGGAGTTCAACCAACTGGGAGTTCAATAGCTTGCTATGACGTGTGCTGACCACTAGGGGGAGGTGCAGAATGAAGGAAGGCTCCAACCTCTAGAGACCCTACCCATGCAAGAATTTTGTGGGTTGGGCCTCTAGTGATAAAATAAGCATATATGTCAGACAGGCCACTAAAGGAAAACCCAGTACTTCATGAACACCAAAAGGAAAAACTAAAAACACATGTACGCACACCTCAAGATAATAATATATATAGCCATATCATGTTCATAATCAGTCCCAACTTTTACTCACTCCAAACTTCAAATGAAAGAACACTTAATTTTTAGTCAGAAAACTCAATTTTAAATTTCACCTCTCCCCTTTCCTGACCTAACTTTCCATTTCTCCACTGCTTAAATGAGTTGGCAAATTAGAGAGCTCACAAAAACTCTTCAGAAACTACAACTCCTAACCTGTTCTAAATGTAATCACATGAGGGGACATCTATAATAATTTCAACAATAAAGATAAATAAAAAAAATAAAAAATGAATGTAACCATATGGCTTTACCTGGAGGTTTGCCTACATTTGAGAGATCATGTAAAATGTGACTATCATGGGCTTTTCAAATTCTAGAACTTTTTTAAACGCCAAATTCCCGAAGAGAAAGGAAAAGAAAAAGGAAGACAGGCAAAGGACATTTCCTACAGAAATGGTATTCTGTTCCATAATTACTTGTGATACAAGTACCATGTAGCTAAGTTCAAAATACTAAAATTGCTTAACTTAACTAGCTTTATTTGAAATGCTGTAAGCTCAAGACTTAAAAATCGTTTGAATAGCTAAACACTCAGCAGTCAAAAAATCTTAATTATCTCCACCTTGATTTTCTGGACTATTTACTCACAAAGCCTACTGGAACCAGATACTCTTGATGGCTAGGGATATGACTTTGTCATGATCACAATACAGTTAACCAATAACCAGTAACTATTTCAATTTGGGGTTTTAAGCCTGGTAACCTGTTTGAGGTCATAACCTTGATTTAGACCAATAACCAAAATAGAACACTTAATTTGTTTACTGATGAAGAAAGAAAAAAAAAGTGTAGGACACCAACCCCCTAGTTATGGTATTTATCCCAACAAATAAACTGGAACAACAATTTGCACAAACAATACAATAATGCAAAATTAAAGGATTTAACTAATTCTAATTGCATACAGTTTTCCCACAAAATATATTATCATTTTAAATAAGGCCCTTTCCTAGCAATTGCCCATCCGGATTAAATTTAATAAGCAGAAAAGCAAATGACCAAAAATGTTGTGTTCCCCACCCCCACTCTAGGGGCCCTCTGGGTCATGGTTTGCTTGAATGTTATGGGTGTGGTATAAAATATTTAAAGCAATGACTAAAATTTTCCATAAAAGCCCATCCAAAGTCTAAAAGCTTTACTAAGAAAGATTCATCTCCAGACAACTAAAAGATTTACCATTCCACTTATGACACTGGTGTGCTTTTTTTTTTTTACATTTAATATTTAGGTAGAAGGTGGTAAAGGGGGAGGAAGAGGGTGTAATTAGTTTTGCTTGTAAAACGTTCATCACAGTTGTAGTGCCAACTGAGCTATACAGCCTATTGGGGGGTCTAATAGATTTCAGGGTATTATAGTTTGAGTAATAGAGGTGGGGGTTGTGGTGGAAATCAATAAATCGCTACTACTTCTTTGCAGAGACCCATATGGAAGTAATCAAGCGCAAGGGTGGCAGCTGGGGCCAATAACAGTCACCTGCAGTTGAGGGACATGGGGGTTTCAGATGGGTTTTTAATGCTAATTTCCTACAGAAACAATGAGCTAGAAAGAGCAGAGTAACAGACGAGGCCGGATGAAGACAGGCCAGCCAGAACAATGGCTGCACCTGGTGCTGGGAGCAGAGGGAGAGAACCGGCACGCGCCTGCAGGCAGCACAGGGCACATCTGTCACCCACAAAGCGGCCCATCCCCCAGTTTTTCCAGCAGGATAAGTAATGAAGGTCCCTAAACATTAACAGCTTGCCACACAGCAACAGGTTTGAGTTTTTAAGGATGCTACATTCTCTACACAAACCCTTCTCCCATGAATAGGAATTAGTTAAGGAAACAAGGTTGGTTCCCTGTCAGTCTAAAGAGTGATTTATTGGAAATATGCAAAAAACACATTGTGACTTCGATGTTTAGGGAGGGCTAAGAAAAATCATATGAAAAGATAAATCTTACTGAATTTTCATGCAGCAAGTATCATGCTTATTACTTTCTAACTTCATCATTAGAAACCACAGTAACAACTATTTTTACTCCCGTTTTACAGGTGAGAAAATTTGGGCTTCGAGGTGAAGAAGGTTAAATCAAAATCAGTTCATGGTTACACATCCTAGTGCCGAAGCCTATGCAGTCTTTTCACTGTCTTTCCTCTGACTATAACCAAATGAAAACATTATATTTACTTCAGAATTCCAACTATGTTAAGCAATTGCAGGTGTGTGTGTGTGTGTATTCTATGCAGAATTGCACTTCACCTTGCCAGACAAGCTGTTTCAGGATTGGTTTGGGCATGCTTTAAAATAAGTGAATCCATGGGCATTTAAAACGTCCCAGAATAAATGTGATGCCACATAGGACTTAAAAGTTAACTGCTGTTTAGCACTGGCTGGTATAACTTAGTGGATAGAGCATTGGCCTTTGCACCAAAGAATCACAGGTTCGACTCCTGGTCAAGGGTATGTACCTGGGTTCCATCTCTGACTTGCATATGTGGGAGGTTACCAATGATGTGTTTCTCTCACACCGATTTCTCTCTCTCTCTCTCTCTCTCCCATCCTCTCTCTAAAAATTAATGGAAAATATATCCTTGAGTGAGGATTAACAAAAAACAAAACCCTAAATGCTGTTTGGAAAGTCCATAAACCAGTGAAAATACAAAAACCAATTACGTATAGTTGTTTTTCTTCAAGTTACAGCCACAACTCATTCCTATATTTACTGACTTGAACTTAGAGGGAAAAATTAAATATCCCACACAGTCCATTATATTAGAAACCTTTTTAAATTAGATCTACTGCCCTAGCCGGTTTGGTTCAGTGGATAGAGCATCAGTCTGTGGACTGAAGGGTCTTGGGTTCGATTCCAGTCAAGGGCGCATAGCTTGGCTGCAGGCTCAATCCCCAGCTCCTTGGGGGCACATTCCGGAGGCAACCAATCAATGTGAAGGAGACACATTGGTGTTTCTCTCTGTCTTCTCCTCCTCCTCTTCCTTCCCACTCTCTCTAAAAATCAATAGAAAAATATCCTCAGGTGAGGATTAACCAAAAAATAAAATATTGGAACTACCTAGTATAAGTCACAAGTTTTAAAAAGGGGGCTATCAGGATATGTGTATGTATATAGATATGTATCTCAGAAACAAACAATTACTTTTGGATTTGGAAAGATAGCAACAATAGCTAGATATAATTGAAAACACAGTAGAAATTAACATAGCTTTGCATTTGAAAAAGTATGATTTAAAGCACTGGAGGAGTTTGGTGGAAAGTGAATCTTTCCATCCACCCACTATGCTCTCTTAAATGCTACCTCTTCCAAAATAGTTCTAACTCCCTGAATTGGCAGTAATTTCCACTTTTGTGTGTTCATGTATATATGATCTTCTCTGACTTTTTTTTATTCCTTACCCTATTATCATATACAACATGTAATCAAAAAATGTTTGTAAAGTAAAATGTCCTGGATACACAGAAGAGAATTCAAGTCCAAGCTTCATACCTATTAAGGTATAAACTCTTGACCAGGCAGACTTTATACTATTCCACTTCCATTCCCTTAATTTTTCTTATCTTGAAAATAATGCATTTGACTAGATTATCCTAAAGATCCCTTCCAAACCTAATATTTCCCATAGATCATCACTGGGAACTTAAGATTACTTCTGACACCGAGTGGCCTTAAAATACCAACCAATCTTTCAGATCCACTTGAATTCTTCTGATTTGGTGTAAAATATATTCATTCAAACTCCAAAGCATTCTTTCTTGGTGTTCCAAAGATGCAATTTAAATGTCAGTATCCTCATTATCCACTTTGACATTATTGCATTATATACCTTCAGTCCAACATGGCCTCCTTGTTATGAAAAAAATCCTTTGTTGGGTCATTCACTGAAGCCAATTTAGGTCTCCTCTTTTCATAGTAGTAAAGCTTCTCTGAACACTTTCATAGTCTTTAAAAAGAATTATGATTTTCTCCAGTGTTTAACTCAAAGATATCTTAGTTATTACCTTAGTAACAAGCAACTACTCTCATGAACTGTGTGGTCCTAGGACTTACTTTTTTTAATATTTATTTTTTAAAATATTTTAAAAAACATATTCTATTGATTTTTTACAAGAGGAAGGGTGAGGGGTAGGATAGAGAGTTAGAAACATTGATGAGAGAGAAACATTGATCAGCCACCCCCTGCACATCCCTTACTGGAGATGTGCCCTTGACTGGAATCGAACTTGGGACCCTTCAGTCCACAGGTGACGCTCTATACACTGAGCCAAACCAGTTAGGAACCTAGTAGAACTTTTTATCCATTATTTGTATTTGCATTCATTGGGTCTTCATATCCTATAATGCATAGTTTATCATTTTTTATGCTTCTTGAAATTCTAGCACCAAAAGCGTTCCTAGAATGGAGGTACAGCAGTATTCAAATCCCTTTTTAGCCCCTTCATAACAGACCCCAGCCTACATTACACTTTAGCATTAAGTCCTTTTCTTTCATCACTATAAGAGAATATATCCTCAGGTACAATGAAAATTACTTGCTTACTGAAGGATTATCATATAAATTCAGTATAAGCACTGTATCTTCTCAAATATTTAGACAAGCCCCAAAGATGCTAAATATTGCACCTATCAAAACACAAACTTGAAAATTCTTATGAATTCAGTTTGTCAATTTGGGTAAGACAATACTTATTAAAAGCTTCATTTAAAAAGTGTCCCCCACCTCAAGAAATCTGACTATAAAGTTTTTTTAAAAAAATAGTATTGTATTCCCCCTTCCAGCTGACATACAAGGTTGGAAAGCTCTAAGGAATAAAAGTATTTTTTAAAGTTCCTAGTTGGGAACCAGTAAAATTTTCAATGCAAAAATTACAATTTAAACAGTATTTATCACAAAACAGTAGTACTTCATTCTTGTTTGTTAACTTTTTGAAGTTGTGACATAATATAAGAGGCTGATTTGCATTAGAATACTTAGAATGCTTTCCAAATAATTTCTTATCATAGTGAGGCTTAACAACATACAGATAACCTGGGAGATAGGTACAGTAAGAGAAAGTAACCTGAAAATTGAAGTTATATAGTCAAGACCCATTCTTAACCCGAGTTTAAAGTTAAAAATGCAAATGGCTAAGGAGCCAATCATAGCAGAATAATGAATATCTAGAAACTTTTTAAACTAATTTGTATGCCTTCTATGTGCCAGACAAATTTCCCCCAATAATCACATGAGGCAGGCATAGTACAAAATAGAAAAACTCAAAAAGAGAACGAATAGCTTGCTTGAGATCAGAGAACTAGTAAATAATGGCTGAACAGCATATGTAGTTCCCAAACCCATGCTCTTCTCATAGTTGTCTGGATTTGGAGGCCTGCAAACATGAATACAATGTATGGAAATAGCAAAAGGCTAAATTATGCATCACAAACAAAGAACACAGTATCTATGTGCATGTGAATTTACTGCATGACAAAACTACTCTAAACTCACCATTCAAGTCAGATTTGTTGATGTTACTTGTTTATTTTGTGGGAATAAAAGAAAACAGCAAAAGGGTAAAATGTAATGGGAAAAAAGCTAAGTACATTACAATTAAAAAAACACTGTTAGTTTTACTGTGACATCTTTTAGTTGTTGTTCGCCTGAATACATTGAAATAAAATCTAACAATAAGGGTATTTTATAAGCCATCATTTTAACACCACCTATCTGTATTTTGCATACTAACGGAGAAAAATTTCCATCCAAACATCACAGAAAGACTTGGTATGGAATACTTAAAGAAATATTTGTAGGACTACTTCCCTAACCATACAATTCATACATTACATATGATTCATTAGAAAAGCATGGCTTTCAAATAAGAGTGGCAAACGAAAAATCATAAAGAAATAGGAACAAAATGAAGCAGCAAAACAACATTGAATAACTAAATTATGAACTATCAAATATCAAAAAACATGCATATCTTCATAATCTGAAATAAATGAAAAGCTTTGAAAGATAGAGAATTGCCCACAATTAGCGCCCAAAACTAAATTAAAATATACTTACCCCAAATGCCCAATTATAACAATCCAGATTCTTAATATGCTAAATTTATTTGAAATAGATATTAAAAATCCCCTCTTTTTCTCCTCCTAATCTTCAAAGCCCAATCCGAAATCAGCCTTCCTCTTTTTCCATTAGCTGGACATGTGTCAGCTCTCTCACATCTGCGATTTCTCACTGACTAGAGCTGCCTGTCCCATTCCAGGGAAACACAGATGGATCCCAGATGGGAAGGTCCTGCCAAACAGACCAGCTCTTCACCTTGCCAGAATCCCCAGATACAGTCAGTCTCTCTGTCTCTCTCTCCCTCCCTCCCTCCCTCCTACTCTTCCAGCCCTCCCTGTTACTAGGGCTCTTTGCCAGCTGATGTCACTAAGTACACACCTCCTGGTGGCTCCTGGCCAATCTGACATTAACTTGTTAAATACGTGTAATTTGTTTATGGCTGACAATAACAGCAAGGATATTGTGCAAAACCTATCTGTGCAAGTCCCTAGTGGAATAATATGTAGAAACACACATAGAGGCAGACTCATTTTGGGGAACATTCAAATGTTTAACAATTACTATTTAAAGTCTTACATATTGTCTGGTTTCTGCTATTGTTTAACAGCTTCTGCTCTTTAGGCCAGTTTTTAAATCCTACATGACAAAATTCCTTCTTAAAATGAATTATTAACAACCACTCTGAACATGTAATTAGATGAAAAATGTAAAGTTGTGAATTAATTTAGGGAATATAAACAGAAATGTATGCAAATGATTCACAAGCTGCCTCTCAGATCTAGACTTGGTAGCACTGCAAAACCGGCACATGATTAAAATAAAACAATGCAGGCAAAGTAGCTCTGATGCTGTAAAGATTATAAAATGAAAAATGGGGACACAGTGCAAAAATTGTCTTAAAATAAGGCAAGCAGGAATGTTAATAACATAATGTTAACTGCTAATGCAAGTCAAAAATGAAGAGCCAAAAAAAAAAAAAATTTTTTTTTTAGAAATGTAACAAAGAGAACCCAGAGAGGACTGAACTGCTCAAGGTCAAAGTTTAATCCTTTTACCCTAAATACCTACCATACAATAGCTGCTCAGTCAATTTCTGCTAAGTAAAAATTGATCATTCAAAACTGATACTGTACTTAGCTACATAAGATATTACCATTGGGCCCACTGGATCTCCCTGAACCTTTTTCTCCTTTTGGTAACTTTCTATGAATTTATACTTTAAAATAGAAATTTTTAAAAAAGGAGATCAAGGCCCTGGCTGGTTTGGCTCAGAGGATAGAGCATCGGACTGGGAACAGAAGGGTGCTGGGTTCAATTCTGGTCAAGGGCACATGCTTGGGTTGTGAGCTCTATCCCCAGAGGGGGGAGTGTAGAAGACAGCCAATCAATGGTTCTCTCTAATTGATGTTACTATCTCTCTCTCCCTCTTCCTTCCTCTCTCAAATCAATAAAAAAATTTTTTTTTTTAAAAAGGAGACAAGGGTCCCTGGCCTGGTAGATTGGTCAGTTGGAACATCATCCTGTACACCAAAAGATTGTGGGTTTAATTCCCAGTCAGGGATCATACCTACTAGTAGGTTGCAGTCCAATCCCTGCAACATATGGGAGGCAACCGATGCTACTAGTGGATGTTTGTTTCTCTCCCTCTCCCTCTTTCTCATTAGTAGGAAACGTATCCTTGGGTGAGGATTTAAAACATAAATCACACAGACCTTTAATAAAGGAAGGGCAAGGGGAAGCTTGGCTGCTTCCTGGGCCACATTACATGAACACACACCCTTGCACTAAAATCTTCATGAACACAGATTAAGAATGAAAGATCCTCCACATAATCAATTCTCTAACCCTTAATCTTCTAACATACATAGTAGGAATATCAGGAATCTGTAAACAATTTTTCTCTCATGACAATTTTGGGCAAATAGGAAGAGAGACGATTTTTGTCAAGGGCAGGTTACTGACTAGGTTTCAGGTCTTTAGTTTATCCCAGGAGTTGTGTAATAACAGCAGCAGCAGGCTGAGCATTTACTATGGGTACTTACTAAGTATCAGAGACTGTTCTAATTTCTCTTTACAAAGACCCTATATCATATAGAAACATTATCATTATCTCAATGTTACAGCTACAGAAAAAGTAAGGCACAAAGAGTTAAGTAACTTAATTTACATAGTTAGTTATCAGCACCAGGTAGTCTGGATCCAGAGCCAGAGCCAGAGCATTAAATTACCCTACATTGTCTAGTAGGGAAATGAATTAAAAAGATGCTATTGGCTGTTCTGGATCACTGGCTCTGGGACAAGCCAACCACCAGATCATAAAGACACCCAAGCAGCCCTAAGACAAGATCCACATGATGAGGAACTAAAATCAGTCGGCAATGCCAACATCAACTTGCAAATATACATAGTCACTACCATTCAAGTAAACTGCCCCAAAATTCTGACCCATAAGAACTCTGTCAGACAATATTTGTTGCTGTTTAAAAAGAAAAAAAGAGGTGGTTCTTTCACTTTTCGCACCCAAATTATGTACCCTAACTATTATTCCCCACTAAAAGGAAGCAGGGCTCTTTAGAAAAGCTGACTCCTGGTATGGAGCAGGAAATGTACAAAACTTATACCAGAAAGTAATAAAGCTATCATTCTGATTTGAGCAAACCAACTATTCTATATAATAAAAGGCTAATATGCAAACCAACCAAACAGCAGAACTAGTCGCTATGACATGCACTGACCACCAGGGGGCAGATATTCAACACAGGAGCTGCCCCCTGATGTTCAGTGTGCTCACACAGAGGGAGCGCTGCTCAGCTAGAAACTGAACTCGTGGCTGGTGAGCACAGGGGTGGTGGTAGGAGCCTCTCCCACCTCCACTGCAGGCAGGCTGTAAGGAGCAAGGGGTCCCAAACTGCGAGAGGTCACAGGCCGGGCTGAGGGATCCCCCAGTGCACGAAATCTTATGCACTGGGCCTCTAGTAAAAAATAAAGCTTCTGGAGTTGTGCCCAAAGGATTTAGGAGCTAACCTGAAGAGGCTCCCATTAACTAAAATGAGATCATTTGAGCATCAAGAAAAATAACATGTGAATTTAAACACAGCAAAATGTTTAAATTCATAAGTTCATAATGGTACTTATTAAAAAACGAACTGACCCCTTTTTGAAAGAAACTAGAGAACCAATTCATTATTCTGAAACTAGTGAATTGAGCATTTTACCTGCTTTCCTATATAAACTGTATCTCTTGATAGCTGGTGAAAATTGATCCCTAATAAAATAATCTAGCTGAAATTTAAAAATCATATTGTTGCAATATCAGTTTGCAAATCCCATATGAAAACATTAATCTAGGTAATGATCAATTGCTACTATAATGAGATAAGAGATATATGGACATTAATGTGCTTCCTAATGAAGTATACTACCACCTTTGAAGCATTTTTTAATTACTATTTTTAAATTGATTTTTGAGAGAGAGAGGAAAAAAGAAGAGAGAAACATTCATGTGAAAGGGAAACATTGGTCAGCTGCCTCCTGCATACCCCCTACTGGGGATCAAGCCTGAAACCTGGGCATGTGCCCCAATCACGAATCTAACCTGCAACTTCTTCAATGCACAGGACAACGTAACCAACTGAGCTACATTGACCAGAGCTACACAACATTCCTTTTTTTATTTTATTTTTTAATAAAGCCATCCTTCCTTAACAAAAAAATAAGTAAATCTGAATTTGATGGAATCTCTAGATTTAATAACCAGTTTATAGAACATTGAAGGAATATAGAAAGGTATTAATTATAGCACAGGAATAAAGTTGGTAAAATAAAAAAATGAGAAAAATCTATCTGTAAAAAAAAGAGGGAAGAGGAGGATAAATAAGGGAATTGGAAGGGGACCTACATATTAAAAGAGAAATAAAAGACTTAAATGCAATATGTGAACCTTATTTGGGTCCTGATTTGAGCAAACCAACTTTAAAAATACCTGGGAAAATATTAAGACTCACTAGATATTTAGTTATATTAAGGAATTATTTTAAGCTTTCAAGGTATAATAATAAGTTTGGGATTTTTTTTTTAAGAGCTATATACAGAAATGTTTTTTGATAGGTTTATATGCTGTCTAGCATTTCCTTCAAGAGAAGCCAAGTTGCTAATTATGATAGCTGGGTGTTGAAGTCCATGAGAGTCCATTTTTTAATTCTGATATTTTCCACAATACAAAGAAAAATAAAAGCAGTGACTTCTGTAAACACTGTGCCAAATTATGGGTGAAGCTAGCAGATGAATAGGGGCAATTTTTTTTAAGAAACTCAGACAAAGGTTTACTGTGGTACCAACATACTCATTTACCTCACTGATCACATCATGAATTGATAGACTATCTGCTTTCTAAAATTTTTATTTTTATTGTTGCAAGTATTTCAGAAGTCCCCCCCTTTTTACCTATTGACCTCCTCCATCCTGCTCCCCTATCTCTCCTTCCTCTCCCACCTTTCCCACACTATTGTCTGTGTCCATGGGCTATGAATATCTATATATATAGAAGACTAAGCGACCGTCCGGTAGGTATGACATGAACTGACCACCAGGGGGCAAATGCTCAACGCAGGAGAGCTGCTGAGCTATGATGACTTGGCAGCTGCTGTTCTCAGGTGACACACCCCAGAACCAGAGAGGAGAGAGCCGGATTCCTCAGAAGCTGTGTGATTCCATCTTTGGCCATGAATTATGTTGTTGCTGGGGTACTGTCAGCCCCGAATCTGGTTTACTGTCAGGTGCAGCAGGCTGGGGAGGGACCACGGGAGGTTGGCTTCAGGGCATGTCCAGCCTGTCTTGCCCAGTCCTGCCCCAATAGCCACCTTCTGATTAATTTCCTTTCAATGTGTATGGTTCGGTGCACTGGGCCTCTAGTATGCATATAGGCTCCCTGATTAATCTCTCTCCACTATCCCCCACCCCCACCTTCCCTTGAAGATTCATCAGTCAATACACCATATACTTTTAAAAATAAAGGATGACAGCTCCAGCACAGTGGTTCAGTTGGTTAAGCACCGTATTGTGCACAGAAAAAGGTTCCAGTTTAATTCCCAGTCAGGACATATACATGGGTTGCAGGTCCAATCCCCGATTGGGGGCACTACGAAGGCAACTAATCAATCTCTCTCTCTCTCCCCCTCTCCCTCTCCCTTTCCCTCTCCTGTCCTCTCTCTAAGCATATCCTCAGGGGAGAATAAAAATAAATGAGATAGCCCTAGCTGGTTTGGCTAGGAGGATAGAGTGTGTGTCAGCCTGTGGACTGGAAGGTCCCAGGTTCAATTCTAATCAAGGGCACATGCCTAGGTTATGGACTCGATTCCCAGTAGGGGGCAGCCGATCAATGATTTTCTCATCATTGATGTTTCTCTCTCTCACCCTTCCTCTCAGAAATCAATAAAAATATATTTTAAAAGTAAATAAAATAAAGGACAAGAAACCAACACTGCAATATATTAGAACAGTGAATGGGATTGCTTACTTGGTTGCTTTACAATAGAATTTATAAAGGGATTGGTTTGGGGTTTTGTTTGTTTGTTTTTTTAGTTTGTAAGTTTGAGTCAAACTAAGGACATGCTAGGAAACAAGATCTCAAATGCTCCCAAATTTTTTTAATGTTTTTATTTATTTTAGAGAGAAAGATGGAAACATTAATAATTGACTCCCTCCTGCATGTTCCCTAGTGGGGACTGAGCCTGAAACCCAGGCATGTATGTGCCCTTGACTGGAATCAAACCTGGAACCCTTCAGTTCCCAGACGGACACTCTATCCACTGAGCCAAACCAGCTAATGCAATATTTCACACTTTTAACAAATTCTAGTTCTGAAATGAAACTAAACAGAGAGGCAATGAAAACTTAATTTTCTTTGCTAATGATATGTGGTAAACTTTTCATTTCAAAGAAATATGTCCAAACAGGCCATAATGAGCTAAAGTAATTTTTCAAAGTAAACAAACAAAAACTCAAAATTCACATACACTGAAAATATATTTACTTTGATTTTTATGATATGGTCCCTAAGGCAAAGCTTTATAACCTTCACTATCTAATTTTTTTAATTGATTTTAGAGAGAGGTGTGATAGAGAAACTTCAATTGGTTGCCTCTCGCACATGCCCCAATCACAGATCAAACCTGTAATCTGGGTATGTGATGTACCCTGACCAGGAAATGAGTCCATCACCTTTTGGTGTACATGATAATACCCAACCAACTGAGCCACACAGGCTAGGGCTAACTTAATTTCTTAGATATAAAACTGCTGACCAGGCCTTTCTTTGTTCTGAGCCACCCCCTGGTGGTCAGTGCACATCATAACTCCTGATCGGTTGAACTCCCGAGGAGACACTTTGCATATTAGGCTTTTTGTAGAAGACTAGATGCCCGATGCATGAATTCGTGCATGGGTGGGGTCCAGCTCCCCGCTCTGATTGGGACTGATTGATCTGGACCAGCCTTGGGGAAGAGACGCAAGAGGCTGGCTGGCTGGCTCTACCCTTGATTGGGGTGGGGAGGCTGATCAAGGGTGGGCCAGCTGTGGGGAGGGACTTCAGGCAGTTGGCTGGCCAGCCCAACCCCCTGGGGTTGAATGCTTGGTTGAATACCTGGTTGAGGGGACAATTTGCATATTAGTCTTTTATTATATAGGACTATTATTAAGTTGTAGGCTTGCACAGAATATACAGGCCTTATAGGACAATTAACAAAATAGCCTCCTGCAATGATGCTTTCATTATTTAAATTGGCAAATGGCAGGTTATGTTAACAGATTTATTTATCAACTAAGTATAGTCATATTTCTTCAGTTGGCATCTATATGATATCTATGTTTATGTTTGCTTCAACACTGGATTATTTTTCAAAAGTCTTCCATATTTGATTTTTACCATAGAATTTGGGGTTTAAATAGAATTTAGGATATTTTTTAATGGTAGACTACAAAAGGATAAAGAAATAAAGAACCCACCCAGTTGGCGTAGCTCAGTGGTTGAGCATTGATCTAAGAACCAGGCAGGCATAGTTTGATTCCTGGTCAAGGCACATGCTTGGATTGCAGGCTTGATCCCAGTACGGGGCATACAGGAGGCAGCCAATCAATGACTCTCATCATTGATGTTTCTATCTCTCTCTCCTGCTTCCTTCCTCTCAGAAATCAATAAAAGAAAGAAAGAAAGAACCCTAGTGAGAGTTAAAATAATTTGGCTTATGAATCCTACCTGTCAGCCAAAAAATTTGCTTTTCATTAGAAGGAAATAGAACATTTTGTAATTAAGTGCTCCACAGCAATAAATTAAGATCCAAGGTAACTTAACAGTATTTTTGAAAAAAAAAAAAAAATCATCACCTTTTCTGGCACATGGCTTTTCCATTTTAATGTTTTATAGTACTTATGTGATTAAAAGCACAACACAGGATAGTATTCTTTTTAATAAATAGTGTTTTCTAGATGGCCAGTGGTTCAATGGTTGGGCATCAACCCATGCACCAAGAGGTAGCAGATTCAATTCTTGGTCAGGATACATGCCCAGGTTTCAGACTCAATCCCCAGTGAGGGCATGCAGGAGACAGTCAATTGATGTTTCTCTCTCACCAATGTTTCTATCTCTCTTGCCCTCTTTCTTCTCTCTCTAAAATCAATAAAAACACATAAAAAATAGAAAGTGTTTTCTAAAGTTTAAATGCTTATTATTTGACAAATATTTTGATTTACACATATTTAAACCAAATAAACAAAAAAAGAAAAATATAGATAACTTCATTAGGAAAAAGCAAACTACAAATTGTAAACTTTATGAGATCAGGGACAATATGTCTACTTTGCTTCCTATTTGGTTCATTCATTCACTCATTCATTCAACCAATATTTAGTGAGCATCTACCACATGCCTGGCAATGTTCTAGGCAATGGAGATAGATCAATAAATTAAAATAACAGACAAATCCCTGTCCTCTTTGGGACTTACTAGAATTTCTAGCAAGAGGAGACAGACAATAAACAAAATAAATACCCATATTTTCTGGCGTATAAGATGACTGGGCATATAAGACGACCCCCAACTTTTCCAGTTAAAATATAGAGTTTGGGATATACTCACCCTATAAGATGACACCCGGTGTGTAAGACGACCCCCGACTTTTGAGAAGATTTTCCTGGGTTAAAAAGTCATCTTATACGCCGGAAAATATAGTAACTAAAATATTCAGTACATTAGAAAGTGATAAGCTGGTAAAGGGGGATGAGAAAGGCAGGGTGCAATTTTAAATGGGGTAGACTGTTTAGCCCCACTAAGAAGATAAGTGAAGAAATGAGCCATAGGATAGGTGGAGAAAGAGCAGTCTAGGTAAAAATCCTGACTCCAAATGGGGTCTAGAATATTAAAATAAATGTAAGATCACCCTGCCCTAGCTGGATAGAACGTCGGCCTGTGGACTGAAGGGTCACAGGTTCAATTCCAGTCAAGGGCACAGGCCCGGGTAGCGGGCTTGATCCACAGTATGGGGCGTGCAGGAGGCAGCCAATCAATGATTCTCCCTTATTATTGATGTTTCTATCTCTTCCTTTCTAAAATCAACACACACACACACACACACACACACACACGTATTAAAAATTAGTCATGAAAGCCCTAACCTGTTTGGCTCAATGGACAGATCATTGGCATGTGGACTGAGGGATTCCAGGTTTGATTCTGGTCAAGGGCATGTAACTTGATTGTGTGCACAGACCTAGTGGGGGGTGTGCAAGAGGCAGCTGATAGATGTTACTCTCTCATCGATGTTTCTAACTATCACTCTCCCTTTCTCTCTGTAAAAATCAATAAAATATATTTTTTTAAAAATTAGCCATGAAAGAGACATCTAATCAAGTTCTTCATGGTACCATGGGGAAGGCTAGATGTTAGTTGGTGACTTGGTTCCTGCACCCAGACCTCCAAGATGTCAGAAAATTACCCTTTCCAGTATCCCTCAATGCATCTTGAATTCTAGCTTTCAGCAATATTCAAGCGGCTTTATTGACTTATCAGAGCCAAAGGCATTACATTAATACCTGCTACTTGCACAACTACTTGCACAACTCTTATAGATTACTTTCCACATTATATTCTATGTGAACAACACCCTGCTACTTGCACAACTCTTATAGACTACTTTCCTGCTACTTGCACAACTCTTATAGATTACTTTCCACATTATATTCTATGTGAACAACACCCCCTAGAGCACAATTTCAGAATACAATGTTAACAGTGGTCAGGAGTTACTGGCCGGTGGTATGGCAATTAGATGTTTTAATAAATATGCTGGGAACAAAGATGGCAGCATAAGGTATACACCTATATGTGCTGCCTCTCACAACCACACCAAAACTACAACTAAAAGACAAAACGACTATCCCCAGAACCACAGGAAAGCTGGCGGAGTGGAAGTTCCACAACTAGAAGGAAAGAAAAAAGTGCACTGAGACAGGCAGCAGCTCAGAAAGCCAGAGGTACGGATGGGGCTGGCACACATTGTTTTTCCAACTGGAAGGGAGTTACAAGTTCCCAACTCTCTGAACTCCAGTTTCCAGTGAGATTCTGGGGATCCAGACTCATACAGGGAGAAACTGGACTGTCTGCCATTGGGTTGGAAAGGGAGGATGGCTCTCTCGCAGAAGTGTGCACAAGAATCATTGTTTACTGCACTGGGGCTTGGGATAGGGATGCAGAAACACGGAGAGGTAGAGAGGGCTGACTGGCAGCCAGCACTGTTTGCCATGCCATACCCTAGTGATTCCCTGAGACCCCACCCTGCCCAATTTACAAACCCACCTAGATGGGAGCAGTGGCCTTAGCATATGAATGGCCTGACCTCTTGCAGCTTAACCTAGCAAATTGCAACTGGGTTAGACAACTCCAAAACTTCCAAACTCCAAGCAAAGAGGAGAAATCTGCAAATCCCCCTGTAGTTCCTGCTGGGTGGCCTCAGACACTAGCTGACTTGCACATCCTTGGAGATCCAGGAAGCAGTCAGTGTACCTAGAGGTCAGTGTGAGATGACACCAGATTTCAACTCCTCACATACATAAGTGACACACTCAAGATGCAGACTCAGCCAGCACTAAAGCCCCACTGAAGCAAGTCCTGCCCCATAGGGGTATCTCCAGCAAAGCAGTTCCTCCATTAATAGACACTGCTAATCCTCACAGTCAATTGGCCTGGAGGTCAATTCCTCCCAGTGTACCAATAGCAATCAAGGCTTAACTACAACAAGACTGTGAACCCAGCCCACAAAGGGGTGCACCAAGAATGTCCACCTCAGCTATTTGGGGAGGTGGAGCTACTGAGCCCTAAAGGACAACTAGCACACAAAGCCACTCCATCAACACAGGGAAGCAGCCAAAATGCAGAGACAAAGAAACATGTCACGAATGAAAGAAATGGAGGAAAGCAAACTATTGGACATAGAGTTCAAAACCACATTTATAAGGTTACTCAAGAATCTTCTGCAAACCACCGAGAAACTTAGTGAGACCTTCAAGGACCTTAATGAGAATGCCAAAAAAATGGAAAGGACCAGACAGAAATTAAGCATAGACTATCTGAAATAAAGAATAATATACAGAAATCCAACAGCAGACTAGAGGACCCCAAGAATCAAAAAGATCTGAAATATGAGGAAGCAAAAAACACCCAACCAGAAAATCAAAAAGAAGAAAAAAGTCCAAAAATGTGAAAATAGTGAAAGGAGCCTCTGGGACAACTTTAAGTGTACCAACATCAGAATTATGGGGTGCCAGAAGAAGAGAGAGAGCAAGATACTGCAAACCTATTTGAAGAAATAATGACTGAAAACTTTTCCTACCTGGTGAAAGAAATGGACTTACAAATCCAGGAAGGACACAGAACTCCAAACAAAAGAAATCCAAAGAGGACCACACCAAGATAAATCATAATTAAAATATGAAGAGCAAAAGACAAAGAGAGAATATTAAAAACAGCAAGAGAAAAACAGTTAATTACCTACAAGGGAGTACCCATATGACTGTCAACTGATTTCTCAACAGAAACTCTGCAGCCAGAAGGGAGTGGCAGGAAATATTCAAAGTGATGAATAGCAAGAACCTACAACCAAGAGTGCTCTACCCAGCAAAGCTATCATTCAGAATTAAAGGTCAGATAGAGCTTCATAGACAAGAATAAGCTAAAGGAGTTTATAACCACCAAACTAGGATTATATGAAATGCTGAAGGGTATTTTTTAAGAAGAGGAAGAAGAAAAAGGTAAAGATAAAAATTATGAACAACTAAGTGATAACAAATACATACCTATTAACAAGTGAATCTAAAAATCAAGTGAATAAAAAATCCGATGAATAAACTGGTGAATATAATAGATCCAGGAGCATAGAAAGGGAATGGACTGACAATTCTCAGGGAGAAAGGGATGTGAGGGGTGTGGGAAGAGGTTAGACAAAAATCTTACACTTATGGATGAGGACAGTGGTGGGGGGTAAAGGCAGGGGGTGGAGGGTGGGGAATCAGATGGAGAGGAGCTATGGGGGGGGGGAGGAACATCTGTAATAAACTGAATAAAGATTTATTTTTAAAAAATAATAAGTATGCTGGATGTCAAGATTTTATTACCATACTTTATTTGCGAAGTACTAAGGAAAACTAACGGTTTAGAATGATTACTATTTGTTATTAACATAGCAAATAAAAGTAACCTGTATCATTTTCTGTGTTTGAAGCCCCTTATTTTGTAATATTAAATAGTTCAATAAATCTTTTCCTAATAAATAGTCTTACCATAGAACTTTAAAAATATATATATTTTTATTGATTTCAGAGAGAAAAAGGGAGAGGGACAGAGAAATAAAAAAACATCAATGATAAAAGAGAATCACTGATTGGCTGCCTCCTGCTGACCCTACACTAGGAACTGAGCCCACAATCCAGGCATGTGCTCTTGACCAGAATTGAACCTGGGACCCTTTAGTCTACAGGCTATTCACTGAGCAAAATTGGCTAGGGCACCACATAAGTTTTTAAAAAATGTTTTTATTGATTTCAGAAGAAGGGAGAGCTAAAGAGAGAAACATCCATAAGAGAGAAACATCAATCAGCTGCCTCCTGTTCGCCCCCTACTAGAGATCAAGCTTGAAACCCAGGCATGTGCCCTGAGCCACAGGTGCTGGGCACTACAGAACTTTTTAAAGGAATCGGAAAAGTCTTACGCTGTTTTTCAAATAGCATGTAATAAGGGAAGTTTCTCTGTACATACTAATCAGATCACTATTTTTAATAGTATATGTAACCTTTAAAGTACTACACAGTCTATTTCAGCTGAAACCTGTGATTTTTAAAAACAATATACTTTTATTGATTTTCAAGAAAAAGGAAAGGAGGGGGAGAGAGAGAGAAACATTGATGTGAAAGAGAAACATTAATCGGTTGCCTCTTGTATGCCAAGGACCTGGGGACTGAACCTACAGCCTGGGCAATATGCCCTGACCGGGAATGAATTAATGACCTCTCCGTGCATGAGACAACATTCAAGCAACTGGGCCAACCGCCAGGGGAACAATGTGATTTTTAATAATGATTTACAAAGTGGTACAAGAGAAGAAATGGTTTAGTTACTCCAAACTTCCATTCTGTTGCATGACAATTCAATGTGATGACCAAAATTAAAATTTAAAAAGTTAATTATTATTCTCTTAAAGCTAACCATTAAACAGATAAGAAAATATTCCTACCATTTCTATTATATCATATAAAATTCAACTTATTTCCCCCTAAAACTTTAATCTCATCCCTTCCAAAACCCAAACTTTGTAAGGTTGCTTCTAAATTAACTATAGAACCAACTAATTTTTTGTTTTGTTTTGTTTTTTTTGGTTTGTTTAAAATTCTTTATCGTTTAAAGTATTACATATGTCTTCTTCCGCCCTCCCCATTGACCTCTCCCGCCCGCTCCTGCCCCCCAGCACAGGCCCTCACCCCACTACTGACAGTGTCCATTGGTTATGCTTATGTGCATGCTTACAAGTCCTTTGATTGATCTCTTGCTCACTCCCCTCCCTAACTCTCCCCTGATTTCCCTCTGAGGTTTGACACTTCTATATCTGTTTGATGCTTCTATGTCTCAGGATCTATTCGGTTTATATTGTTCATTATATTCCATGAATGAGATCATGTGATATTTATCTTCCAACTAATTATTTTAGAAATATGTTATGCCTGTGGTACTCATTTCGAGGAATACAATGTTTAAAACATTTCAGTCCTTAATTCATTAAGATAGCAACTCAACAGGATGTAAAGAATGAAGGAAAATTAGTAACTGAAGTAGACTTCATTGACCCTGAAATGTGAGGAAGAATTCAAAGGATCTGAAAAATGAAGAGGGTATCCTGAGATGGGATAACATGATAAACAACTGTTACAGAAACAGGATAAGCAAGTAAGCACTCATTCATTCACTCAGTGCCCACAATAGTGTCAGACTAAATATTTATGACTACCCACATTGTGTTCTAGGCACAAAGCCAGGAGTACTATGTTCTTTCTTTTAATCTTCAAAACCATACTGTGAGGACCTTCTCATGTTAGTGTCTTCCTACAAATGAGCACACAGTAAGTACCCAGAGGTTAAGGACCTTATTAAAGATTACATGGTCCACCCGGATTGCTCAGTGGTTAGAGCACTGGTCTGCAGACTGAAGGGTTGCTGGTTCAATTCTGGTCAAGGGCACATACCTGGATTGCAGGTTCAGTCCCTGCATGCTGGAGGCAACCAATTGATGGATCTCTCTCACATCAATGTTTCTCTCTTTCTAAAAATCAATGGAAAAATTAACATACACACAACGAGATTATATGGATATTAAGTGGCAAAGCAGGAATTTAAACCAAATTCTCAATCTCAACTCTAATGTTCACTCCCATGTATTGTTTTAGGTGGGGACTAGACTAAATTGGACAGTGAACACAAGTCAATTATCAGCAGGAAGGAAAAGATCCCAATGTGGAAGAATAAATAAGTCAGGACGTCATGGAAACCACGATGTGCCCTTAAACAGAATGAAATCAGTATTTTCTGAAGACAAATTTTTATAGCCACAAGCAAGACAGATGTGAGATAAGAATGTCTGGTATTAGAGAGACTAATTAATGATTTAGTGATTAGTGATTCATCATATCATAAAAAGATATGATATAATAGCTAAGACCAAGATGATAACAAGAGGGAATGGAAGAGGACAGAATCTCTGAAGTTATGACAACAGAGACAATATTGGTATTAAGTAAATAAATAAAATAATTGATAATTAGAAAGAAGTAAAACTACGAATCTACAGATGGTGTAGATAGAATCCACAAAAAGCTATTAAAATAAGTTAATTTATTAGCAAAGTTGCAGCATTTAAGATGAATATACAAAAACAACAACAACAACAACAAAACACGATAACTACAAGGTTACAATGAGCAATCAAAGTTGAAATTAAAAACAAAAACAGCCCACCCTGCCAATGTAGCTCAACTGGTTGAATGTAGTACAGTGTATGGAGAGGCTGCCAGTTTGATATCACATCAGGGTACATGCTAGGGTTGTGGGCTCAATCCCGAGGAGGGGGCATGCTGATCGATATTTCTCTCTCCATCTCTCTTCCTCTTTCTCTCTAATCAATACAAGCAAATTTTTGCTGGGGAAAGGTCAATGGGGGAAAAAGGAGATATATGTACTACTATTTGTTTTGTTTTTTAATTTATTTTATTGATTTTTTACAGAGAGGAAGAGAGAGGGATAGAGAGTTAGAAACATCGATCAGCTGCCTCCTGCACATCCCTATTGGGGATGTGCCCGTAACCAAGGTACACGCCCTTGACCGGAATGGAATCTGGGACTCTTCAGTCTGCATGCAGACGCTCTGTCCACTGAGCCAAACCAGTTAGGGCTGTATTACTATTTGTAATACTTTAAACAATAAAATAAAATTTAAAAAGAAAGAAAAAGCACATTTTTCAAAAACCCAAAACTACTTTGGCTGCTTTCCAAGAATTAAAAAAAAACACAGAGCCCTAGCCATGTAACTCGGTTGGAGTGTCATTCAGGTATGCCAAGGTTGTGGGTTTGATCCCCAGACAGGGCACAAATAGGAATCAACCAATGAATGTATCAATAAGAGGAACAACAAATCAATGTTTCTCTCTCTTTTTCCCTTTCTCTTTCTCTCTCTCAAATCAGTAAATTAAAAAAAAAAGTAATTACCATGGTAGCAAAAATTGAAATACTTAAGAGAGAAATTTGACAGATATATAAGTACTTCAAACATTGTTAAGAAAAATTAATGAAGAACTAAATAAACGGTGAGATGTACTATGTTCACAAATGGGAAAATTCAATATTGCTACGTCAATTCCTCCTCCAAAAGATTCAATATTGTCCCAATAAAAATCCCAGCATGCTTTTTCTGTAAAAATTGTCAAGCTGATTCTAAAATTTACTGGGAAATGCAAAGAACCTAAAGTAGCCAAAACAACTTTGAAAAAGGAAGAGTACAGTTGGAAGACTAACACTACCTGACTTTACATTAAATCAAACTGCATGGTACAGGCAGTACCACAAACAGCCTGGCCGGTTTGGCTCAGTGGTTGAGCATCTACTTATGAATCATGAGTTCAGGGCACATAATCCCAGTGAGGGATGTGCGGGTGGTGGAGGCAAGTGATAGATGATTCTCTCTTCATCATTGTGTTTCTATCTCTTTCTCCCTTTCCCTTCCTTTCTCTAAAAAACATATTTAAAAATCATTTATTTTTATTTTTATTTTTTGTTAATCCTCACCTGAGGATATTTTTCTATTGATTTTTAAGGAGAGTGTAAGAGTGAGGGAAAGACAGAGAGAAACACCAATGTGAGAGAAACATCAATTGGTTGCCTCCTACACGAGCCCTAACCAGGGCTTGGGCCAGGAAGGAGCCTGCAACCAAGGCACATGCCCTTGGCTGAATCAAACTTGGACCCTTTGGTCCACAGACCAATGCTCTTATCCACTGAGCCAAACCAGCTAAGGCTAAAAAAAAACACAAAAGGTATATTTTTAAAAAAAGAACTTCAATACATCTCTCATAACATATGCAAATGAGCTAAAAATGGACAAGAGAGCTAAATGTAAAAACAAAGTCTTAAAAGAAAGCATATAAGAAAATCTTTGCAACCTGGGTTAGACAAATATCTCTTAGATACAAAAGTATAGCACAGCCCATAAATTGTATAAAAAGTTTTAGCTTCTACAGTTCAGAAAATATGACTAAGAAAATAAAAAGGCCCAAAGGTATATAGATCAGTGGTTGAGCTAGACCTCTGAACCAGAAGCCCATGGTTCGATCCCAATCAGAGCACACACCCGGTTGCAGGCTGGATTCCCCAGTAGGGTGTGAGCAGGAAGCAGCTGATCAATGATTCTTTCATCATTGCTGTTTCTATCTCTCCCTCTCCCTTCCTCTCTGAAATCAATAAAAAAAATATATTTAAAAAAGAAAAAGATAAGCTACAGACTGACAGAAAATATCTAATAAAGAACTTACACCCAGAATATATAAGGAACTCTCAAAACTCATTAAGAAAATAAACAACCCAATTTGTTTAAAAGGGTAAAAGACTTAACCAGACATTTTACCAGTGAATATAAGATGTAGGGATGCCAAACAAACACTTGGAAATATAAAGTTTGGCAACTTCTTAAATAGTTATACACTTACTATATGATCCATCCATGCCACTCCTATGTATTCACAAAGGTAGTTTTATTTGTAATAGCCAAAAACTGGAAACAACTCAAGCATCTATCAACAGATGAATAAACAAATGAGCTTTTCCATACAGAATACTACAATAAAAAGCAATGAACTACTGATATATAAATCTTAAAATAGTTGTGATGAATGAAAGCCAAAGGAAAGGAGGGAGAAAGGGATACTGATAATGGAATGAACTTATTCAGAGAAGGAGGGATTACAAAGGGTACAGGGAAATGGTATCAAACTTAAGAGGTTTGCCACTTACGAGTGCTCTTTTAAAAAATAATACATGATTAACACAAGTTAGTTTCATTTACTTGCAGCAAGTAAAGGAGACAGGAGATTCCTATCCAAAGCTCTGTCTTAGAAGGGAGCCTCGGCCTAAGCTTATATACATTATTTGGTCAATTATGTTAATTGATTGTTTGCAATTGGCTACTTGCATTAGGTTGAATTCCTGTCAGCTCCTATTTACAACTGCATCTACAAAATACTACTCCACATTTTAACATTTAGCAAGACATAATACTTAAAATTGTCCAGACCTTGAGACCCTTTTTCTATCTAACAGAAATTTATAGGAGTGATATGTTCATGATATCTTGATTGTGGTGATGGTTTCACGGGTATATCCATGTGAAAACTTACACTATATACTTTACATATACATAGTTTATTGTATGTCTATGATACCTGAATTTCTCAAAAAGTGAAAGAACAAAACAGAATATATGCAAGGGAAAAGTGATAAAGGTTAAGAAAGAGTCAGGAAGAAGCACTGTTTGTACAGGAGTGGGTGAGTAGACCCATGCAGTTTGAAACAGCTGGATATGAGAAGACAGTAAACCAAACCAAACCATCTGTAGACAGTGAGAAACATGGGGTTGAAATACAAAAAGGAATAATTCCTTGAGAAATAGCAGGTGATGGAGCACAAGGCAGAGAAAGGTACCAAGTTAGCTCAATACCTCATTAATCTAACATTATTTATGATATATTCCCCTTGGCCTGTTGCTTTTTAAAATACAAAAGACTGCTCTCCTGGCTTATTTCACTGATAAATACATCTGAAACAAGAGATGCAGACAAAGCCCACATCCTCTCACAAGTCGCATCTAATCAAATGTGGCTCAACTTGCTTTGAAATGGTACTGCTCAAAAGAATCTATAATACACCTTGCAGACTTCACCTTGATAATAAGCTTTCAAGGACATACACAATTTAGCAGAAAATATCTGAACCTGACTTGTATATCTAAAAAGCAAGGAGGAAGGACTAGTCTAAAATATATCTTGTGTTGTAAATGTAACAAAAATATCACTTTCTAAATAAATATCTCAGTGAAAAGAGCTAATACACCTTACATTGCTATCTGATCCTACCTCCTTGCTCCACTCTCCTGTAGTACACACAAATGCCACCTTCTCAGTAAAGCTTTCCTAACTCCCCTCTTCACTATGCTCCCTTGATAGAATAACTATACTTGAACAACAGCACTTAGTTCCTTAAGCTATTAGAAGTACTGATCTACTCATCACAAATCCTAAACACAGTGTTTTGTACACACCAGTTTCTGAAACAGGAAAAATAGGAGTGTGATAGCATTAGGCCAGAAGTGACAAGATCTAAAGAGGCCTAGAAACCAAACCCAAGGCTTACCCGAGTTCTGGTTTCCCTTCATTAAATGTGGTAACTGCAGCTGACTGGGGCCGAGGGGTAGGTAAAGTACATAGGAGTTCACTACATTAATCTGTCAACTTTGTGTATGTACAAAATTCTCCATAATAAATTGTTTAAAAATAATAATAAAGGGTAGGTGAAGATATGATCACAACGTTTTTGTTCTTACTTTCCTACTTTTGAACTTTTCTTTCCTTTTCCCTTTAAACTTGATCTTTGCCAGCCTTCCCCTTTGTTGTCAACAGGTCCACTGGGTCATTAGCCATTTAACAAATGGTGGTTTGAAGGATAAAAGACAGACCTTTTGCACAGGCAGTGGAATTCCAAATGCTAGACTCTAGGCTCCACAATGTCTGATTCAGAAGAACTGCTGGGAGCTATTAGTTCAGCTCGCCCACCCAGGCATATGAAGACTCCTTCCTTTTACACATTACCATATGCCTCTCATTTATGCCTACAGTTTTGTGCTTGTGTGCTTTCATTTAGCGCAGGAACAGATCAGACCCAATGTGACCACATAAACTATTGGGAAGGTCCAAGGATAAGGAATCCAGAATGAAGTAGTTTCAAATTGGAGTTGCAACAGATGAGAATGTTTTTCTAGTGGGGCAATAATCCAACAAAAAATGTATTTTCAGAATCCCTGGACACAAAATGAGGATATACATACAATAACAGTATGTGAGATGCATTTTGGCCTAAATGAGAGCATTTGCCATCTTAAAAGTATATCTTGTGCTTTCTCACCTCTAAGTCTTTGTTAGCATTCTCCCCTATACTTAAAACTGTGGGTTATAACTGAATCTCTATTTTCATTTTTAAAAGTTTTAAGTATTGCAGAGACGATTTGGCTCAGTGGATAGAGCATTGGCCTGCGGACTGAAAGGTCCCAGGTTCGATTCTGGTTAGGGACATGTACCTTGCTTGCGGGCACAACTCCAGTAGGGGGCATGCAGGAGGCGGCTGATCGATGTCTCTCTCTCATCGATGTTTCTGACTTTCTATCCCTCTCCCTTCCTCTCTGTAAAAAATCAATAAAAATATATTTTAAAAAAAAGTTTTAAGTATTACTGATTTCTTTCTTAATCCAAAGATACTGGGAGCAATCTTATACCTAGTTGTTTGTTTGTTTTTGTTTTTTTTAACTCACAAAGAGAACAAAGTAAAGGAGAGAGAGATGGGAAGATCTCCTGCAATAATGAAACTAAAATTGAAAGAGGAATAGAAGGTTATTAACAAAACACAAAAACATAAATGTGAAAGAAATGTCATAACGTGAAAATAATGGGCCACAGGCAGTACAAACTCCCAGTGGGTAAAGGAAAAGGTTCAAATTTTCTCAAACAAGCCAACTGATGGCACCATTAGCCCCAGGACTTGGTATTGGATGGAACAGACTGATTATGATGGTTCTTGGTCAGATAGCCTTTATTCTTGCTCAAAAGAGTGGACATGTTAAGGAAGGTTATACACAGAACTCTGGCAAAAAGTTGTAAAGTCATATGCCTGATTCCACCACACACAAGAATAGGGAACAGAAATAACTGACATTTGAATCAAAGTTTGATAACAAAGGCCTCATCTGGGATCCTCTGACTCAGAGAAAAGGGGAAAACAGCCAACCAAACAAATCACGCCAATAAAAAATGTCTGGATTTGAGTGGTGATCTGCTCTTCTTTAGATCACTTTGAAAGCTATCCTTCAAGGCCTGGTTCAGATGACATTTTCCACATGCAACCTTTACTAATCATCTCCTTTATTCCCTTCATATGTCCTCATCTTAACCTGTCTCACTCAGTTACTGGAGTGCACAGGCCATACACCTCTGACTGGGTATCAAGTTGCTTAATATCTGGAAAACTTATGCAGAATTCATAGTTCTCTGCCTTTCAGGAAATATATGCTAAATATATTTTTATTTGGTTTTTGAAATTTTGACAAATCACAACATACAGAACCAAAGACTTATTATAAAACATATATAAATTAAATGGTGTATAATAATTGTATCTAGATCAAGGAGACCAATACTTTTAATAAGGTTCCTGGATTTAGTAAACCTTATCAATTATACATAAAGAGAGCTAGCTCAATATGGTCCCACAAAACTGGTAAAGTAGCTGAGTGTTTTAACAAAAGCAGCTTACTATCAAATGATCCTATAAAATTAGGAAACACTAGAGCCAGGCGAGTGTAGCTCAGCTGTTGAGCATCAAATCAGGAAACAAGAGGCCTTTGGTTCGATTCCCAGTCAGGGCATATGCCCGGGTTGCGGGCTTGATACCCTTTCGGGGGCGTGCAGGAAGCAGCAGATGGATGATGTTCCTCTCTCATCGTGGAGGATTCTCTATTCCTTCTCCCTTCCACTTTCTCTAAAAATATCAATTAAATATATTGTAAATAAAATAAAATTAGGAAACACTAGAATGATCACATACTTAGATAATGATAGGTATAGAGATCTGCTTAGACCATCATTCAAATGCTTACCTGCACTTGAGTATGTGGCTTTATGGCCCAACTTTTATCCCAAATATTGCAATTCAAACCAGGTAAATAAGATGTGGAACTAGAACTTTCAAGGCCTCCAACCACAAAAAAAGCAGAATGGGGTAAATTTCTCTCCAAGTGGTGTTCAGAGCACAGACTTCCCCACATGGAAATATAACTTAGAACATATACTTCCTTTATTACAATCCATTTTAAATTTTTATTTGGCCTTAGTGAAAAGAGGTAAGAGTAACCTCAATAATATATCAGCATCCTATAATAATAAGCTAATTTATAATTCTGAATTTGGGTTTTTGACAACTTAAAATTTATAGTTTTGCCATAACGTAAAATTATTCAAACAGATGTTTTAGTTCCATTAAAAAGCTATATTCTGGCTGAAACCGGTTTGGTTCAGTGGATAGAGCATTGGCCTGTGGACTGAAAGGTCCCAGGTTTGATTCTGGTCAAGGGCTTGTATCTTGGTTGCGGGCACATCCCCAATAGGGGTTGTACAGGAGGCAGCTGACAAATGTCTCTTTCATCAATGTTTCTAACTATCTCTCTCCCTTCCTCTCTGTAAAAAATCAATAAAATATATTAAAAAAGAAAAAAAAGCTATATTCTGGGCAAACAACAGAAATGTCTCCAAAGAAGATATGCAAATGAGGATAAGCATGGGAAAAGATGCTCAGCGTTATCAGTCACTGGGGAAATGAAAATCAAAATCACAATGTGATAACACTTCCCACCCACTAGATGATTATAATAAAAAAGACAGTTAATAGGCTGGCTGGTGTGGCTCAGGGGTTGAACACTGACCCAACAACCAGGAGGTCAATGGTTCAATTCCTGGTCAGGCACATGTCCAGACTGCGGGCTGAATGCCCAGTTGGGGGCATGCAGGAGACAGCAGATCGATGATGTTCCCCTCTCATCTATGTTCCTATCTTTCTATCCCTCTCCCTTTCTCTCTAAATATTAATAAAAACATTTTTTTAATAAAAAAGATAGATAACAACAAATATTGCGGAGGATGTGGAGAATTGGAATCCTCATATACTGCTGCTGGGAATGTAAAGTGGTCAGCTACTCTCCCAAAGTAATCTAGCAGAATTACCATATAACTCAGCAAGTCATTACCAGTTATATCCCCAAGAGAACTGAAAACATCTGTCCATATAAAAACTTGTACAGAAATGTTTATAGTAGTATAGCCAGAAAGTTTAAACAAGTCAAATACCCATCAATTGATAAACGTTTAAGTAAAAATGTGGTGTAGCAGAATCTTATTATTCACGGTAGTTATGTTCCATAAAGTAGCCACAAACACTAAATTAGCAAATACTGAATCACTGCCCCTAGGGGAATTTAGGGGTAGGTTCCTTCGAGCCTCTAATCACCACATTTTCATCAATGGATCAATACATTGCCTTGTTTTATGTGTTTCTGTTTAAAGACACCTTTCTATAATAATAAAAGCACAATATGCTAATTAGACCAGACAGTTGGACAGCCTTACAGACGAAGCCAAGGCAAGCTGCTGTGGCTGGGAGGGCCAATCCCCTTGTACAAATTTTGTGCATTGGGCCTCTAGTCTATAATAATAGAAGTATAATATGCTAATTAGACCAGATAGCCTTCCAGACAAAGCCGAAGTGTAGGCAAAGGCAGCCACCACTGCCGCAGCTGAGCCCCTTGGCACAAATTTCATGCAGCAGGCCTCTGGTTTAATATATATTGTTGGCTTATTAACAATGAACTCATGTCCAATATCATTGTAATCCATGTCTGAAGAAAGCTTATTTAACACACACATTTTCTCCTTAAGGCACATCACAGCTTTCTTGTGTTTAGGACATTTGACAGTGCTTCAGCACCATACTTAGGGGCCATTCCAAACAGCAAAATCACCAACAAAAAGCACAAAAATGTGAAAAATGTGCTACTAAATAGACCATGAAAAGAACTTGAGCCCTGGCCAGGTGTCTCAGTTGGTTGGAACATTGTCCTGTACACCAAAATATTATCTGATTTCCAGTTAGGGAGTATAAGGGAGGCAACTGATGGATGTTTCCCTATCTCTCTCTCTTTCTCTCCCAAATCAATGAAAGCAAGTCCTCAGATGAGGATTAAAAACAAAAAGGATTTAAGAGCTGAAGCAAGAAGGCAGAGCAACACCTTGTTCAACTTTAGCTGGGAATGTGAGTGTTAGGTGACTGAAAATTTTCACTGCTGTTTTTATTTACGTATGACCACTACACATTGATTTTGGGATTACAAATAAATTTTAGCAAGTAGGCAAATTTGTAAATACAATTTTTTTAAATATATTTTATTGATTTTTTACAGAGAGAAAGGAAGAGGGATAGAGTTAGAAACATCGATGAGAGAGGAACATCGATCAGCTGCCTCTTGCACACTCTCTACAGGGAATGTGCCTGAAACTAAGGTACATGCCCTTGACTGGATTTGAACCTGGGACCGACCCTTCAGTCCACAGGCCGACGCTCTATCTGCTGAGCCAAACCTGTCAGGGCTACAAATACAATTTTTTAAAATAAGGATCAACTGTGTATCATACAAAGGATTATGCTACCTCAAAACATTATGCTAAGTGACAGAAGTCAATCCCAAAAGACATATTGTATCTATTTTAAATATTGACAATTAATTCAGAAGCATTTAAATATAATGCAATTCAAGCAAATAATATTCCTAACATTTGATATGAAATGTTCAAATCCAGAAACAGAAAGTATATTAGGGGCTGGGAAAGGAGAAAATGTAGAGTAATTATTAATGAGTATGGGGTTTAAAATGGGGATGATGAAATATCCTAGTATAGTGTTGACAGGTGCAGAACCTTATATATTTACTAAAACTCCATTAAATAAATATACACTTTGAAAAAGTGAGGTATGTTTACAAAAAATATGCACATTATTTTCTGACTTAGGCACAGCAGTCATATATATTTCTTTTCAAATACCATACATATGTATATGCCTTATCAAATCATTACCTGAGTGTAACCTAATCAGTTCATTTCTAGCACAGCAAGCATAAAGTTAACCTTCCTTTAAGCGCACACTTCTTTCCTATTAATAAGATGTTTTAATTTTTTTAAAAATACATTTTATTGAATTTTTACAGAGGAAGGGAGAGGGACAGAGAATTAGAAACATCTATGAGAGAGACACCAATTCAGCTGCCTCCTGCTCACCTCCTACTGGGGATATGCCCGCAACCAAGGTATATGCCCTTGACCGGAATCAAATCTGGGACCTTTCAGTCAGCAGGCTGACGCTCTATCCACTGAGCCAAACCAGTTAGGGCTGATAAGATGTTTTTAAAGCATATAATGAGGCCCCTCCCACAACGGTAGGTCCCAGGACCCCCCTGGCTTGCTTGTTCACTAAGGCCAACAAGGAAGCAGCCTTTGATGACAGAGTAGAGAATGTGTGATCAACAGAGTGCAAAATATGGAAAAAGAATACTCCTTTTCTTTATCATTTGATGATGACCCAAATGCTCTGAAATGGCCCAGCTTAACTGCAGATGTAACCAGACCAGAAGGGAAAGATTTCAGCATTCATCAACTTGTCTTGGAGACAAGCTCAGTGGAAGAACAAAACTACCTGTGATATCCCAGCTGGTGTGACTCAGTGGTTCATCATTGATCTATGAACCAGGAGTTCATTGTTTGATTCCTGGCCAGGCACATGCCCCAGATTGTGTGCTTAATCCCCAGCAGGGGCCATGCAGGAGGCAGCCGATCAATGATTCTCTCTCATCATTGGTACTTTTGTTTCTCTCTCCCTCTCCCTTCCTCTCTGAAACCAATCCTATCTAATAGAGTGGGTACATGCTAATTGACCCTCACATGGACCTAAAGATGGCGGTACCCACAGCCAATGCTAATTGACTGTCATGCCCTCAAAGATGGCAGCACCTACCACAACAAGATGGCAGCACAGTCTTCTCAGTCCCACTGAGGTGGAGGGTATGCCTCCAGAGTCCCCTATTCCTCTCAGCTTCCCAGCCTTCCATGGCCAGCCCAAGGTGCTGGCAAGCCTCTGATGTCAGCAGCCCAGCCACCCAGGGTTGGCCCAATGTGCAGGCAAGCCCTGGATGTCAGCTGCCCAGACGCCCAGGGCTGCCCGAGGCTCAGGTAACAGGGCTGGCTGAGGCTTGCACTGCTGGCAGTGGCAGCAGTAGAGGTGTGATGGAGTGTCGCCTTCCTCTGATCGCTGGGTCAGAGGGCTCCTGGACTGTGTGAGGGAGCAGGCTGGGCTGAGGGACCCCTCCTCCAGTGCATGAATTTTCATGCAGCAGACCTCTAGTAAAAAAAAATAATTTAAAAAACAAACAAGGGGAGAAACCAAGATGGTGGCATGGATGAACACCTAAACTGCTCCCTTGCATAACTATTTCAAAACTACAGCTAAAAGACAGAACAGACATCATCCAGAACCACAGGAAAGCTGGCGGAGTGGAAATTCTACAACTAGAAGGAAAGAGGGGCTCATGGAAACTCAGAGAAGATACAAAAAGCTGAGGTAGGGAGACACATGGTAGAGAGGACAAACAGTGGAGGTTTGGTTGATTTCCTCTACTGGGAGGAAGACAGAAACTCCTGACTACACCGAACCCCACTTCCAACTGCACTGATCCCCAGTTCCGGAAAAGACTCATACGGGGGAAATCCCGACTGTTGTGAAAAGGGAGGAGTGCATGAAAACTTAGGGGACCGGAGAAAGGCAGAGGTCTGGAGGCGTGCCAGCGCACACACTGAGGGATAACTATTGATTGTGCTGCTGGCTTTCTCTAGTGGGAAGAGGACAGAACCTCCCAACTATGCTGAAATCCACTTCCGACTACACTGAACCCCAATTTTGGGTGAGACTCTGGGGGACCCAGACTCATACAGGTCCCTGGAGTGCACAGAAACTCAGGAAAGCCAGAAGAGATCGTGTGCACGTAGAGAGGGCTACAGCAATTACCAAAGGACACTGAGAACCAGGGGCAACATAGGGCAGGGCTGACGGGAATTTAAGGCTGTCTGCCCCATCCCAGCTGATTACAGAGGCTTTTGCAATTTTGTAAGTCTTCTATCATAAGACTGACTCTAACAGAGAAGTTCTCCTGGTATAGACACAGCTGATCCTCACAACCAATTGGCTTGGAGGTCAAATTCCCCCAGTGATACCAACAACAATTAAGACTTAACTACAACAAGGCTGTACACATAGTCCACAAAGGGGTGCACCAAGACAGTTCACCTCAGGTAACTGGGGAGGTGGAGCTACTAGGCCATATAGGACACCTAGCACACAAAGCTACTCTACCAACTCAGGGAAGCAGCGAAAATGCGGACACAAAGGAACAGATCACAAACGAAAGAAATGGAGGAAAACAAATGACTGGTTATAGAGTTCAAAATCACAGTTATAAGGTTTTCCAAGAATTTTCTAGAAAAGATGGCTAAATTTAGTGAGACCCAAGAGGAGATGAAAAAGGACAAACTAGAAATTAAACATACACTGACTGAAATAAAAAATATTATACAGAGACCTAACAGCAGACTAGAGGAACGCAAGAATCAAGTCAAAGATTTGAAATACAAAGAAGCAGAAAACACTCCATTGGGAAAGCAAGAAGAAAAAAAGAAGCCAAAAACTGGAAGATAGTGTAAGGAGCCTCTGGGACAACTTCAAGTGTACTAACATCAGAATTATAGGGGTGCCAGAAGAAAAGAGAGAGCAAGATACTGAAAACCTATTTGAAGAAAAAATGACTGAAAACTTCCCCCACCTGGTGAAATAAATAGACTTACAAGTCCAGGAAGCACACAGAACCCCATATAAAAGGAATTCAAAGAGGACCACACCAAGACACATCATAATTAAAATACCAAGAGCAAGGGAGAATCCAAGATAGCGGCATAGGTAAATACCTACACTGCTGCCTCGCACAACAATTTCAAAACTACAACTAAAAGACAGAACGGATATTATCCAGAACCACAGGAAAGCTGGCTGAGTGGAAATTCTACAACTAGAGGGAAAGAGAGGGGCTCACGGAGACCCAGAGGAGCTGCAAAAAGCTGAGGTACGGAGACGTGCACGTGGAGAGAGCGGATGCCTGAGTACCTGGCTGATTTTCTCTGGCAGGAGGGAAATGGAAACTCTCAAAGGCATTGAACCCTTATCTTACGACACTTAACCCCAGGTCTAGCCGAAACTCATTCGGGAGGAGTTTGGACTGTGAAAAAGGGAGAGGTGCACAGAAATTTAGGGAAATTGCAAAAGATCAGAGGTCTGGTGGTGCGCACAGCACTGCGTGCAGAGGAAAGATTGCTGATTGTGCCGCTGGCTTTCGCAAGTGGGCGGGAGACAGACCCTCCCAACTGTGCCACTTCTGACTCCACTAAGCCCCTGTTTCGGGTGAAACCCTGGGGGAACCTAGACTCATGTGGTCCTGGAGCGCGGGGGAACCAGAAAGGCAGCAGTCTAGAGGCACTGTGCTCGCGCACAAGGATCGCTCCAGCGATCACCCAGTATTGTGAGAATCAGGGGCTGTGGAGGGCGGGGCCGACTGGAAGGCAAAGCAGTCCCTTAAGCCCTGAGACTCCACCCATCCCAAGCTCAACAGAGGCTTTTTCGGTTTTGCAAGTCTGGTATTAAAAGGCTGAATCCAACACAGAAGTTCTCCCGGCATAGTGAAAATGCCGAGACAAGGGAAGGGATCCAAACAAAAGAAATGGAGGAAAACAAATGACTGGATATAGAGTTCAAAACCACGCTTATAAGGTTTTTCAAGAATATCCTAGAAAAGTTGGATAAAGTTAGAGAGAGCCAAGGAGATGAAAAAGAACCAACTAGAGATGGAAAAGGACCAACTAGAGATGGAAAAGGTCCAACTAGATGAAAAAGGTCCAACTAGAAATTAAACAAACACTGACTGAAATAAAAAATATTATACAGAGTCCTAACAGTAGACTAGAGAAAGGCAAGAATCAAGTCAAAAATTTGGAATATAAAGCAGAAAACACTCAACTGGAAAAGCAAGAAAAGAATCCAAAAATGTGAAGATAATGTAAGGAGCCTCTGGGACAGTTTCAATCATACCAATATCAGAATTGTGAAGGTGCCAGAAGAAGAGAGAGAGCAAGATACTGAAAACCTATTTAAAGAAATCATGACTGAAAACTTCCCCCACCTGGTGAAATAAATAGCCTTACAAGTCCAGGAAGCATACAGAACCCCATATAAAAGGAATCCAAAGAGGACTACACCAAGACACATCATAATTAAAATGCCAAGAGCAAAAGACAAAGAGAGAATAGTAAAAGCAGCAAGACAAAAACAGTTGATTACCTACAAGGGAGCACCCATACGACTGTCAGCTGATTTCTCAACAGAAATGATGCAGGCCAGACGGGAGTGGCAAGAAATATTCAATGTGATGAAGAGCAAGAACCTACAACCAAGAATAATCTATCCAGCAAAGCTATCATTCAGAATTGAAGGGCAGATAAAGAGCTTCACAGAAAAGATAAAGATAAAGGAGTTCATCAACTCCAAACCAGTATTATATGAAATGCTGAAAGGTACTCTTTTAGAAGAGGAAGAAGAAAAAGGTAAAAGCCAAAAAATTATGAACAATAAACACATATCTATCAACAAGTGAATCTAAAAATTAAGTGAATTAAAAATTTGATCAACAGAATAAACTGGTGAATATAGTGGAATCAGGAGCACAGAAAGGTAGTGGACTGATAATTCTCAGGGGGAGAGGGGTGTACAGGGAGGACTGGACAAAAATCATACACATATGGATGAGGTCAATGGGAGGGAGGTAAGGGCAGAGGGAAGGGTGGGAGTTGAGTGGAGGGGAGCTATGAAGGGGAAAAAAGAGAAACAAATGTAATAATCTGAATAATAAAGATTTAATTTAAAAAATAAAATAAAATAAAATACCAAGAGCAAAAGACAAAGAGAGATATTAAAAGCAGCAAGAGAAAAACAGTTACCTACAAGGGAGCACCCATATGACTGTCAGCTAATTTCTCAACAGAAACTATGCAGGCCAGATGGAAGTGGCAAGAAATATTCAAAGTGATGAATAGCAAGAACCTACAACCAAGATTATTCTACCCAGCAAAGCTATCATTCAGAATTAAAGGGCAGATAAAGAGCTTCACAGATAAGAAAAAACTAAAGGAGTTCATCAACACCAAACCAGTATTATATGAAATGCTGATAGGTACTCTTTAAGAAGAGGAAAAAGAAAAAGGTAAAGATAAAAATTATGAACAAATATATAACTATCAAAAAGGGAATCTAAAAATCAAGTGAAATTAAAAATCTGATGAACAGAATAAACTGGTGAATATAATAGAATTAGGGGCATAAAAAGGGAGTGGACTGACAATTCTCAGCGGGAGGTGGGATGGGGTTGCAGGGAGAGACTGGACAAAAATCATACACCTATGGATGAGGACAACAGCGGGGGTTGGGGGGTTTAAGGGCAGAGGGAGGGGTTCGATCCGGGTGGAAGCTATGTGGGGGCATGGGGGGAGGAAGAGGAACAACTGTAATAATCTAAACAAATAAAGATTAAATAAAAAATGAAAATAAAAATAAAAAACAAACAAACAAAACTCCTTGTGATAGCTCATCTGCAGCTCCCTAACTACAATGCTCAGTTTGAATCTTCACACTATGATAGTGAGAAAGGTGAATTTGAAAGTTTTGGCTATTAGTGGAAAAAAAAAAAAAGAAATAGAAACTAAGTAAACAGGGCCCGTTATATGCCACAGAACTCTTGCATTATTGCAACAAAAACTCCATCCAATGATGTTCTTGATTTTGATTATACAAAACAACCTTGTAGCCCTAACCAATTATGCTCAGTGGATAGTGTCATCAGCCTGTGGACTGAAGGGCCCCAGGTTCTATTTCAGTCAAGGGCATGTACCTCGGTTGCAGGCTCGATCCTTGACCCTGGTCAGGGCGCATCCAGGAGGCAACCAATTGATTTGTCTCTCTCACATCAATGTTTCTGTATGTATCTCTTGTTCTCTTCCACTCTCTCTCTAAAAAAAAAAAAAAAAAAAAAGGAAAATATCCTCAAGTGAGGATTAACAACAACAAAAATAACAGCCTTCTAAACCAGGTCCTTCTGGAGAGTGTAACCCAGACTTGCATCTTAGTGGACATCAGAAGGAAGTCTATGGCTTTCTTGGATGCCCAAATCTCAGTAGGCATTTAGTGCTACTATCTGCCTATGGGATATCAGTGCTGTTCTAAGAGAAGGAAAAGTTGTGGATGTGAAGACCATCTTTACAGGGCATACAGCAGTAGATGTTTCCTGGCATCTACTCCATGAGTCTTGAGTCAGTTGTTCATTATCAGAAACATATGATCTGGGATACTACCTCCAAACAAAGCCAGAGACGTACCTGAAGTGAACTGCCTTATAGTGAATTCATTCTTGCCACAGGATCAACTGATAAAATTATTGTCTTGTGGGATCTGAGAAATGTGAAACTTAATTGCTTGCCTTTGCATAACATAAAGATAAAATATTCCAGTTTCAGTGGCCATCTCAAAATGAGACTATTTTGGCTTCTAGTGGTAGTGATCGCAGACCGAATGTCTGAGATTTAAGTAAAATTAGGGAGAAACAATCCCTGGAAGATGCAGAAGACTGGCCACTAGAGTTGTTTATTCATGGTAGTCACACTGCCAAGATATCTTTTTTCTCCCAAAATCGCAATGAACCTTGGGGTGATCTGTTCTGTGTCGAAAGAAAACATCATGCTACAGTGTCAAATGACAACGAACTTTTATAATGATGAAGATTCTGAAGGGCCCCCTGCTGTGGCTCAAGGACCTACATACCAGGAGGTCATAGTCTGATTCTTTTCAGGACACATGCCTAGGCTGAGGACTTGATTCCAAGTGTGAGCATGCAGGAGGCAGCCGATCAATGATTCTCTCATTGATACTTCTCTCTCTCTCCCTCTCCCTTTCTCTCAAATCAATCTATATACTTTTTAAAAAGCTCTAAAGGAAGTGTGGATCCAGAAGGACAGGGGTCTCAGCTACATCTGCACTTCTTGTGATTTTAGACTTTCCTATTTTGCCCTCTCAACCCTGATAGTGATTTAACACTAGTTTTAAGACCCAGACTTTGTCCAGTTATTCCTCTATAATAGGTACCATCAATAATGCTATTAGCCCAAATTGAAAGTTCTAAATATTGACTGGGGAACTTGATTCAGCAAAGCCACAGACTTATGTTTAAATTTTCTTCAAGAATGTTCTAGTGCCCTAGCTGATTTGTCTCAGTGGATAGAGTGCCGGCCTGTGGACTGAAGATTCCCAGGTTCGACTCTGGTCAAGGGCACATGCCTAGGTTGCAGGCTCAATCCCCAGTGCGGGGCATGCAGGAGGCAGTCACTCAATGATTCTCTCTCATCATTGATGTTTCTCTCCCTCTTTCTCTCTTCCTTCCTTTCTGAAATCAATAAAGGTATATTTTTAAAAATGGTCTAATAACAAAGATCTAAAGTAGCCACCAAAAGGGGAATATTGTGTGTGGTTATCTTATTTTTCTTCTTTTGCTATATCCTCAAGTTTTTCAGACTCCTTTAAATAAAGGCTAGAAGTAAGGAAGAAATAGAGCCAAGTGAGGTAGGTATCTGAGCCATGAAGTATAAGTACTACAGGATGTTGCTAGTGGAGATTCAAGTAATATAAATTCTTTCTCTAAAATCTTCACACCTGACTTTCCAGGATGCACATTTTCCTATGTAGACCAGTTTCTTAAGTTGTGTCAAAACTATATATTCCTCTTTCTCCACATATTTTTGCTTATTAATGTATTTATTTGTATTATTTCTTTCCTTTCTGTGAAATGTCTTTTTTAAAAAAACTTGAGACCACCAAGTTATAAAGATATATATTGTATCACAAGTAGACAGATTGTCCGGTTAAGTTGAAATGAGTGACTGATAGTTTCTATTTGTTTTTAAAATTAAATGAATCCTGGATAAAAAATAAAATTAAAGGTATGTAACTAAACATTTACATAAGGAAAAATGCTTAAAAACAAATTTGCAACAAGATTCTTTTGACATTATTTGAAAATAAGAACATTTCAAGTTGGTAGCTTGCTCATTTAGGCAAGTTCCAAAAGAAAGTGAGAACAAAGAAAAAAAATGTTTCCCATCACTCAAAAACCCAGTCTGAAAACCCTTAGTATTCCAACGGCATAGTCATATTGATGGTTCCTTAAGCAACAGGAGTGAAGGACTACTTCTCTGTTCAAACTCTCAAATTCTGGATTCCAACACCCTTTTCAAGGATCCAAAAGTCACAATAATATGAAAAGGGGAACAAAAGAAGGAACTTCAAAGAGTCATCTAAAGGTCACCTAGTCTACCTAGATTTCATATCCTTTTTTCCTACCCTAAGAATTTAGCCCACATGACTCATGGCACGACAGTTTTTAATTTTTTTAATATTTATACCTTTCTGGAAGAATAAAGTAGTAAAGTGAGATGATAAAGGGAAATAATTTTATGCTAAGCAAAAATACAATAATTAAATATGAAGCACAAGAGATTCTAATCAGGGAAGGTAAAGTAAGGACCACTGTGAAAACTATGGATAATATACACAGTTTTTTTTCCAAGCAAAGACACCAATACCAGCTCATCCTGGCCTTGAATTCTAAAATGAATCTTGTTACAGTGGCCTTTAGGTGACTTTGAGCAATAATGGGTTAAAAATTTTAAAGAAGCCCTGACTGCTATGGCTCAGAGGATTGGAACATTGTTCCATACACTGAAGAGTAGGAGGTTCAATTCCCAGTCAAGGGCTTCTTATTTCTCTCACCCAAGTAAGAATAACCACTTTTTAAAATGCTCTTGGAAAATGAGAATTAATCATCTTAATTCATTACAAAGACTATGGTTTAACTCCAAATAGCTCTGTTGTGTGTGTTTTTAATACTCACCCGAGGATATTTTTCCATTGATTTTTAGAGGGTGGGAGAGGGAAAACAGAGAGAAACATTGATTGGTTGCCTCCTGCATGAGCCCTGACCAGGGCCAGGCCTGGGAAGGAGCCTGCAACCGAGATACATGCCCTTGATCATAATTGAACCCAGGACCCTTAAGTCCACAGGCCGATGCTCTATCCATTGAGCCAAATCAACCAGGGCAACTCAAATTTTAATGTACATATGAATCACCAGGGGGAAATCTTATTAAAATGCAAATTCAGCAGATCTGGGCCAGAGCTTGCTTTTTTTTTTTCCTCAGGAGGAAAGGGAAGTTGGAAGCGATTCTGAAATTGCTGGGTGTGGGAGCAATGCCAAACTTACTGGGGTGGAAAGAGACAGAAACATGGCTGGAAGAGACTGGTTGATGTCTCATGAGGGCTCCTGGCACCCTGACTCTAATGATAACCCTGGAACCCAAGGTCTCACAGGGTCTTAGAAGCCTGCATTTTAAACAAGCTCCTAGCTGATACAGATGTAGCTGTTCCTTACAATACACAATGTGTATCTACTTTCCTTATGGCTAAAATTGATGGTGCCTGCCCATGCCTGACTAGTTCTAAAGGGACTAAGTTTACATCTAACTAATTTCTGCAAAATAATCTTTAAAGGCTTATCAATCCTCTAGGTCAGTGTTCGGCAAACTCATTAGTCAACAGAGCCAAATATCAACAGTCTAACGATTGAAATTTCTTTTGAGAGCCCAATTTTTTTAACTTCTTCAAAATAGACTCACCCAGGCCATGGTATTTTGTGGAAGAGCCACACTCAAGGAGCCAAAGAGCCACATGTGGCTCTCGAGCTGCAATTTGCTGATCACAGCTCTAGGCTTTCTCTTCACCAGCCTTTTAAACTTTTCACCTGGAGGTTTTTTTTCTTAATTATATTTGGGGATCTTCTTTGAACCATCTCAAATGCTGTCCACATATATCTCCTAAACTGAGGTAACCTTAAGTATGATCAAGCAAACTCTCAGCTCCTTCACTCAGCCCAGTAGTACAATGACTGTTTCTGAAACAACACTGTTAACACAGGCTCATTTTTATTTTTAAATATATTTTACCGATTTTTTACAGAGAGGAAGGAAGAGGGAGAGTTAGAAACATCGATGAGAAAGAAACATCAATCAGCTGCCTCCTGCACACCACTTACTGGGGATGTGCCCACAACCAAGGTACATGCCCTTGATGGGAATTGAACCTGGGACCCTTGAATACTCAGGCCAATACTCTATCCACTCAGTCAAACCGGTTAGGGCAAGCTCATTTTTAGTGAATTGTCCCAGATGAGCTGAAATTATGTACATAGCTGGTTGTTCACTAAATTAAATTAGCTTACTCACTTTGCTATTTCTTTTTAAAATATTACTGGATTTAATCCCTGCTTTGCCTAATGAAAGGCCCCTTTTGCTTACTTCCCAGCTTTCCAGAGAGAAGAGCCTGCCATAAACTATATATATATATTACTATACATATTTAACTATCCTTAAAGGAACTCTCTCAAAAGTTAATATAATGAGCTAGAAATATCCTGAAGTAACTAAAAACAAAAATAAAAACTAAACTTTAAGGAAATTATCTTTCTCAGTGCCAATCCAATAAAAACACAAAAAACACAAGCAGTCCTAATTGGTTTGGCTCAGTGAATAGAGCATTGGCCTGTGGACTGAAGGATCCCAGGTTCAATTCTGATCAAGGGCATGTACCTTAGTTGCAGGCACATCCCCAGTAGGAGTGTGCAGGAGGCAGCTGATTGATGTTTCTCTCTCACTGATGTTTCTAACTCTCTATCCCTCTCCCTTTCTCTCTGTAAAAAAAATTAATAAAATATATTAAAAAAAACACACACAAACACACACACACACACACCCACACACACACACACACGTACGCGCGCGTGTGCGCACGACCAAACTTACACTTTTGTTCACTTTGCTATTGTCCTCACTAGTGTCAACACCTGTGCACAGGTAAAAGTTGTGCTTAGCTGACGAAAACTAATCAATTAGCTCTCTTAAGTCTCATCGGCTGTGTTTTCCTGAGGACAAAGAATCTGTCCACCTGCTCCCACAGATGGTACAGCTGCAGTTTAAGTAAAACACCTGGTTCGTGTACATCCATTTCATGAAACTTGCTAAAACAATGCTAGCTACAGATCAAGCAAGCCCAAGTCAGCATTTTCTTTTCTTTTTTTTGTCCAGAGTAAAATCAACATCTTTAAGGATTGGATGCTAAAATATGCCTTTAATTCCCAATACGACAATGTCAAAGAAGTTAAAATAATAGCCCTAGCCTGTTTCTCAGTGGTTAGAGTATCAGCCCGAGGACTCAAAGATCTCGAGTTCGATTTTGATCAAGGGCACATACCTTGGTCGCAGGTTTGATCCCTGGGCCCCAGGCTGGGTTGGGACTCATTCAGGGACAACCAATCAATGTGCCTCTTTCACATCGATATTTCTATTTCCCCCTCTCCATTCCACTCTAAAAAATTAGGGGGAAAAATATCCTCGAGTAAAGATTAACAACAACAAAAGTCACAAAAAATTGTTATAGCTATATAGCTGGCTCAGTTGATCAAAAGATTGCAGGTTTGTAAAAAATTGTTGTAGCTATATAGGAGGCTCAGTTGATCAAAAGATTGCAGGTTTGATCTCCAGCTGGGTGGGCACACGAGGCAACTGATTGATACTTCTCTCTCACATCCATGTCTCTGTCTCTTTCTCTCTCTCCTCCCCCACCCCCTCAAAAAAATAACCAAATAAAAAACACATCCCTGGGTGAGGATTAAAAAAAAAAAAAAGAATTATAAATAGTGGGAATCCTAGGTTACAAATATGATTGCCATTAACTACTTCCTAAACTACTTAATTTAGAACATTTATAGGAAGACTAGAGGCCTGGTGCACAGATTTGTACACCATTGGGGTCCCTTGGCCTGGTCTGCTCCCTCTCGCAATCTGGACCCTTGGGGGATGTCGACTGCCAGTTTCGGCCCAATCCCTGCAGGGCAGGCCAAGGGACCTCCACCATTGCATGAATCCATGCACAGAGCCTCTAGTATGCATTTAAGATCTTTGGTTAATCTCTTCCTGCCCTCCCTCCTTCTCCCTTCCCCCTTCCCTCTGAGATTCATCAATCTGTTCCATGTTTCCATGCCTGTGCATTGAGTGTCTGCCCCCTGGTGGTCAGTGCACATCATAGCTACTGGTCGAAAGGTCACTTAGGCTTTTATTTCCTACTAGTGGCCCGCTGCATGAAATTCATGCACGGAGGGGGGGTGCGGGGGGTGTCCCTCAGCCTGGCCTGCACCCTCTCCAATCTGCGAACCCTCAGAGGATGTCAGAATGCAGGTTTAGGCCCAATCCCACAGTTGAATATCCCTCTAGCAATCCGGGACTGCTGGCTCCTAATCACTCACCTGCCTGCCTACCTGATCACCCCTAACCACTCTACCTACTGGGCTGATCGCCCCCAACTGCACCCCCCTTGCAGCCTGATCACCCCTAAATCCCCCCTGCCAGCCTGCTTGCCTCCAACTGCCCCCCCTGATGGCCTGCTTGCCTCCAACTGCCCCCCATGATGACCTGCTTGCCCCCCTGACAGCCAATCACCCCCAACTGCCCTCCCCTACTAGCCTGATTGCTCCCAACTGCCCTCACCCCCCGCTGGCCTACTTATCCTCAACTGCCCCCCTTTCCAGCCTTCTTGTCCCCAATTGCCCCCCTCTTGCTGGCCTTATCACCCCCAACTATCCCCCCTCCCGACCTTCTTGCCCCCAACTGCCCACACC